>CM041780.1:167190202-167242251 GCA_023374045.1 Limonium bicolor | reverse complement strand
ATATGTCTTTTCATTATTTTCAAAATGATAGATGTTCAACATGTTAATCCTATAATTTCCATCTCTTCCCCCTTATCCTTTCCATCACATTCTATTTTGTCCTAATTTTCAATTTATAATGCAAAAAGTAAGAACGAAATTGTCAATAACTAAAACATCTATATATAAAACATGATGAAGTATTTTTCTTGCATTAGTGTATATGTTTTGAAGACTTGCTAAGTTATTAGTACCATCTTCTCATGGTTTACTTTGTTGTTCTTGTTTGATATTTATAATATATAATAGAGATTTTTTTTATTTCTTAATATACTATTCCTTCTATATGATATTTTATATCTCGTAGATAAATTTATATTTAAATAATTAAAAATGTTGTAACATACCATTAATATATATAGTTAAAAATAATGTTTGTTAATATATTTTTGACTCCGCTCCCATTCTTTTGTTAGATTATCAGACGAGTTTATTTGATCAGTTTGTTTGTTTTCTCTGTATGTCACATACATCAATTGTCATATCAACTATTTTTTCTCTCTATTTTTTCTAATTTCAACTGACAACTAACATGAACGCTCACAAAAATACGGGGCCTAAATTTCTTTTCTGCATCTTCTCCTATGGATGTGCATACTGTCCAAGTACAGCTCGATCGATGTTGTCTTTTTAATATTTTTTGAATTAAAGTACAACTCGGGCTATTATAGACAAATGGGAGCAATTATGAAACCGGGGTCCATGCAATTAACACTACCCTTATATAGCAAGGACAGGTTGCTCCCACTATTCCATTCCCAGATCACTATAGTACTTTAGACAGAGAAGTCAAACTAACAGTTTTTTTCTTAGAAACAACCAAAAGTATTTAGGGTAGACTGAACAACAGAAAAAGTGGTATGACCTTTGAAGGTTGCAACTGTATGTACGACCTCCAGCCAGTACCAGTAAAGCGAGTGGAAACTAGCGCCTGCAGTTTCTTGGAGTTTATGGTAGAGCAATTCGTTAACCATTAGAACAGTTTTCATAAAAATACCGAATTAAAAAAAAAATATATGCGGTGGTCGTTTTTGAAAAAAATTACGCGGGTGTACCAACCCTTTGCAAAGAAGCAGCCACGGTACTGTGGTAGCTTGCCAGAAACCGCCCGGACACGACTGCTTCCGTATTTTTTTTCTTGAAGCAGCCACGCGTTTGGGGCGGCTTGACTTATCTGCTGGAAGGAGCCACAGAGTTGGGGGGCTTCTTTGCAATATCATAATTAATTAAGGCATAAAACCACCAAAATTGGTGATTTTGTAACTCATAAAAAAATTGGTATATTTAATTACGAATTTAAATGGGGTTAATGGCAATTAAAAATGTAAAAAAAAATTGCATAACATATAACAACTATACCATATATTGGAGGAATAATGATAAACTTATAAAAAGTTAGAACAAGTAAGGAAGGTAGAAGAGTTAAATACAACTTAATAAACAATTAAAACACTAAAATAATGACATAATTATCATAACAATTAAGCACTAATAACAATACAACAAAAAAAAAATAAAAAAAACAATGGAACTTACTTGTTACAAATTCGGAGAGAAAGAGAATGAAAGTTTGAGGAGTGTTTGTGGAGAAATGTGGGGGAATGGGTGAGATTGGGTGGGTTTTTATAGAAAAAAAAACCTGCTGAAGGAGCCACAATCGGGGCGGTTTCTGTGCAAAGATATGGATAAGTGGGGTCCGTGCGATCCAGCGACCGACGGCTGTGATGGTCGGCTGGATTTCCGGATAAGGGGGAAGAAATGTAAAGAGCCGCCCCAATATTACGGCTCCTTCCAGCAGATAAGTCAGAAGCCGCCCAAACGCGTGGCTGCTTCAAGAAAAAAAAAAATGCGGAAGCAGCCGTGGTCCCGGGCAGTTTCTGGTAAGCTGCCACAGTACCGTGGCTGCTTCTTTGCAAGGGGTTGGTACACCGCGTAATTTTTTTCAAAAACGACCACCGCATGTAATTTTTTTTAAATCGGTATTTTTATGAAAATTTTCCTAACCATTGCACTAGAGTAAATTACTTGGAACTTTTTTTGAGGATTGGATATATTACAGTTAACATCTTTCTATTTATCATAATTATTAGTAACCATCTTGTGATTACAGTATCTTTGACTATAAATCCCTTAACTATAACTCCATTATTAAAACATTAAAGTGCTGGCTCATCAACTTAATGACATTATTAATGACATGCTTGACAAAAATAGTGCCGAAAAACATCAACCCTACCTCGAAAATACATCTGAATTAGGATGAAGTAGAGTTAAACGATGGTGATTAAGCAGTTTTGTTGTCTAGGCTGACATTAATAATGTAATTAAGATGATGGGCCAACATGTAGTTAATGTTTTGAAAACAAAGTTATAGTTCAGGGGCACATGGTCAGAGGTACCGTAAACTCAAGATAGTTACCAATAATTATGATAAACATAAGGGGTTTAACTGTATTATGTCAAGGGGTTTCGAGTAATTTACTCAAAACTAATACGACCACTTAATTGACACTGACGGGGGAGTCATAAGCAAGTTGAGATTGCACAATGCATTTACATTAGGGGGTGAAACCCAAACAAAAACCGAATAACTAACTCACAAATCAATCTGATTTTGGTTTTAGTTAGTGACGTTCTAAAAACTGTTAAACTTGTCAAAACTTGTTTTGATTAATATAAAGCAGAAAACTCACACATAGTTTTTTCTTGATAAAGATTCACGTAACCCAAATTCTTAGTTATATGTGATTGTAGCCATCTTGGCTACATCCATGACATTTTAATCAAATTAAAATAAAAAATATCTTTATAGTAGGATAATTTTATAATTAGTGAAATATAGTGGGACAAAACTAAAAATAGAAGAAAGAACAAACTCGACTCCGATTTATGTTTTTTTATTTTTATTTATCTTTATCCCACAACAATATTTTAAATAGTTGTAACTTTAATATATAAGTCCAAAATGGAAAAAATTTATATCATTATTCACCTAAATTCAAGCTCTTCAAAATAAGACCAGTCATGGATATGTTTTGACAATTTAAAAAAAAAATTATTTTTACATGTATACGATGATATTTTAATGTGAGGATGTGTGTACATATTTTAATGTGCGAATGTATATGTTTTAATGTGACAATGTACATGTTCTAATGTAAAAATGTACATGTTCTTTAATGAACATCTGTACATGTATGTATGGACATATGTACAAGTTTTATCCCTTATATGTATATTTTAATCTAAATTGTACATATTTAATGATCGTACAAATTTATGTGACCATTTGTATATTTTTAATGTGAGGATGTACATGTTTTTACGTGTGGATGTACATGTTTTAATGAACATTTGTACATGTTTGTATGACTATCCGTACAAGTTTTGTTATACGTTCTATACATTATACATGTACAATAATGTTTTAAAAAAAAGTTGTCAAAATATATTCATGACTGTTTTGTGTTGAAGAGCTTGAATTTAGATGAACAATGATATAATTTTTTTTTCATTTTGCACTTATATATTAAAAGTTACAACAATTCAAAATTTGTATTATGATAAAGATAAAAAAAAATAGAATAATTTTTTTTCAAAAAAAAACTGTTTCAGGCACGTGTGTGGATGGTGGATGTAGTTAGTCGGCTATATTCACCTTTAGCCAAGACTGACTGTTCATGCAAAAGCTCAGAAACAACTCCAAAGTACTCATATTTGAAGAGAATACTAAAAGGAGATGATCACAGGGGTTGATACCCTTTGGGACGACTAATAAAACCAAGGGATATTTCATGAAACTTCACTATATTTTTTTGCTAGTTGATGAGGTGTCACTAAAAAAATAGAAAGTTATAAAATATAACTATATTTTATCTGAAGTTCATAAAATGATATTATAGTCATTGACTAGTAGGGACAACATAAAAATTCCCCTACTAATTAACAAACTACTTTATAAATTTATGGTGTTAAAAAATTTGAAAGATTTTACGAAAAATTCAAAGTACTATTAAAAATATAGATAACTACAAAAAATATCAAAATAATTAATACAATTATTTTTAGAATTTTTCAAAATTATACCATAAAATAGAAGATATATTTTTTAAAGACATAACAGTAGAATAAAAAGTCTATTGTATGGTACTTTTCATTTTTTAGTGCCACTACACTAATGATAATTAAAAAAATGATAAAATTTTAAAATACAAATTACACTACCACAAAATTATCTATAATATAAAATATAAATTTTAAAGACATAATAATACATAGAAAGTTAAAACAGGGTAATTCTTCAAAATAAATTACTAAAGTTTTTTAAGTACTATTATGTATAGTTTTATAACACGATATATTTTCTATTTTACAAATTTATTATTACTACAAGTAATATTAGCGAAATGACACTAAAAACGAAAAGTACCACAAAATAGAACATAAATTATGTTTTCTAACATTTATTTACTATAATTTCTTTAAAAATCTATATTTCATATTATGGTACAAAATAATTAAAAAACAAATTCTAAAATTATTAAAATTATCAATAATTTTTAATATTTAAATATTTTATAATTTATTTTAATATTTTTATACTTATCTATATTTTATATTATTTTGAATTTTAAGTAAACTTTTTTTTTGAATTTTTAAACACATAGTGGCATAATGTGAATTTTCAAAATAGTTGGTTGACTAGCAGGGATATTTTTATCTTTTTGTCTAACGATGAATAACCATAGTGACATTCATGTGTTTCAGGTAAATAGTAACATTTCATAACTTTTTATTTTTTTTTGCGGCATTTCATGAATTATCTACAAATATAGTAGTATCATAAAATTTACACCCATTTAGCACAAAGGCTTGGAAAGAGATGAAAAATAAAAGGGAAATTTCATGAAATGACACTATATTTTTGACTAATTCATAACCCCCGAAAAAAAGTCATGAAATTCCACTATATTTTGTTAAAGTTAATAAAATGCCAATATGTCATTGACCAGAATAAAAAAGACAAAAATACCCCTACTTGTTAAGAAAGTACTTTTAAAGTTCACAATATGCCCCTAAGTGTTAAAAAACTTACTAAAATTCACAAAAATTCAAAATACTATAAAAACATAGGTAAATCTAAAAAATATTATAAATAATATAAAAATTGGAAAAATAAAATAAAAAATATAAATTAAAATATCATAAAACATTGAAAACAGTAAATATTTTTTAGTCTTTTTAAACTATTTAGTACCATAACAACAATATAGAGTTTTAAACACATAATTTATACCAATTTTACTACCATTTCTACTAATTAAGCACCCTAATTAGTACCTATTAATTACCATACATTTTCAAATTATATTTTTTTAGTTTAAATTTTTTATTCAAAATAAATTATATTATGTCATAAAGTCATATGCAAAATATAATATAAATTTTTTTAAAAAATTAATTTTCAAAATATTCGTTAAAAATATAAAAGGGAAAATTCACGAGATACCCCGGTTTTCTTTCGTAATTCACAATATACCCCTGTGGTTTTAGTAATTCAACTTTAAACATGCTTAAATGTTGTCCAAAATTGATGAAACTTTACAAGGACGATGCAAAAGTGTTATATTTTGGTCCAATATCAAATTTGAAGTATTTTAAGCTCACATCTGACCTGTGAGACCCAATGAACAATCACATATTCATTGGGTCCCACAGGTCACAAGTGAGCTTAAAAAACTTCAAATTTGATATTGGACCAAAATATAACACTTAAGCATCGCCATGTAAAGTTTCATCAATTTTGGATAACATTTAAGCATGTTTAAGGTTGAATTACGAAATCACAGGGGTATATTGTGAATTACGAAAGAAAACAGGGGTATATCGTGAATTTTCCCAATATAAAATAATTTATGTTGAATAAATAGTTTACATTGGTAGAAAAAAATAAATTAAAAAATTTGGTAAATATCATGGTAATTAATTGGCATAATTTATGGTACTATATTGGTCGTAAAAAATTGGCATAAATTACGTGTTTAAAACTATATATTATTTTTGTAGTACTAAATAATTTTAGAAACGTTTCAATGTTTTATGATATTTTAATATATTTTTATTTTATTATTAAATTTGTTTATCACTTTTATCATATTTTAAATACTTTTTTAAAGTTATCTATATTTTGATAGTATTTTGATTTTTTTGTGAATTTTAGTGAATTTTTTAACATTTGGGGGCATATTGTGAATTTTAAACGTATTTTGTTGACTAGTAGCGATATTTTTATTTTTTGCTTCTGGTCAATAACATAGTAGTATTTCATGTACTTTTGCAAATATAATGACATTTGTGAATTTTTTAGAACATTTCATAAATTTGATAAAAATATATAGAAGTTTTCCAAAATAAAATTTCAACATAAAGATGAGTAAACAAAACTGTTCTTCGATGCATTAATAATGAGTCGCAAAGCTCTCTGGAATAGCCAATACCAGTGAAGGCTTGAATTAGAGCATGATTAGAGAACTATAATTTGGGTTCTTAACACTATCTTTCTTGTTTCTCTCACCGCCACATCATTCTAAGAACTACGATTATTTTTTTCATCATCAGAGAACCCATTCATTTGATTCTTAACTCTGTTTATTTACCATATCATGTCATTTTTTTATTATCATAAGAATACAAATATTATTCTTTAATTATTATCACTACTATTGTTAATAATACATAAAATAATCTAGCTAAATATTTTATTTATGATTAAAGTTTATTATACTTAAAAAAATTATTCATATAGTATATTATTGATGTAATTTTTTTAATTATTTGACACCCAATCTTCTAGTTATCATAAACGTGTTACTTTAAAACATTAAAAGATACAATAATAATACAAGATAAACTACAATATATTAAAAACATGAAAAAAGTTTAATTAATCATTATATTTGAATTTTAAATGCATATACTCGTACTTATTATAAATTTCAAGTATTAAAAATTTATATCACCAGAAAACAAGAATAAAGACCATAGTCAATATGGATCTAATTTTGTGGAGAATGAGATTTTAAGAATTTTAATATATTTAGTTTAAATAATTAGTAATTTTAATAATATTAAGATATAAAAATTTATGGTTTAACTATTTATATTAAATTGACATATAAAAATTAGAAAATAAAAAGTTGTGGGTCCAATTTTATAGTAGGTTGTTCTTTCACAAGAACCCAAAATAATGGTTCTTCATTCTCTCTCCTCCATCTCATTTACACATTATGTTTTTACTTTAATTTTTTAGTTAAGAACCCCTAAGAACCATTGATAATCATACTCTTAGAGTTATAACGAATTCAAAAAGGTCATTTTGGGTGCGAAGTGCAAAAAATTGCCTAGTTTGGGAGTCGCGACCTCTAGGTCATTTTTTGCTCCATTTTTCTTGTTTTAACTTTGGTTTGCCCTGTTTCAGCACTTTCCTCTTCTCTTGATGTCGTACCAAGGGTTTTTTTTCTTTTATCCTCCTTTGCATTAAATCCATCGAAAACGGGATTTTGCTGAAGAATGAGACAATGTAAGAGAATTGGCACTAATATAAGCTAATGAGCTCTAATTAGATTACCCAGCCTGGAAGGGAAAGGTTGTAAGAAGAGGTCAAGGAAGGTCCTTAGGACAAGATGTCCCGTGTAATGTTTGTGTAAGGTAGGACTAGAAAGATTATGTAAGAGTTGAGTCGATTGTTTGATTTGCCCTCGCGGCACCTAGGCCATGTGCCTATAATCTAAAGCGGGAAAGACATTCATGCCATGCTCAGTACTGCTATGTAAGCTGGGCAACCAGCCAATTATAAAAAAAAACACACGCACACACACACTTCAAAGGAACCGATGGATGCTTAAGGCCGGTAGCTGGTGGTGGGCAGTCTTCAAAAAATGGTAGGCGGGACAGAAATGTGTTCTGTAATATTGTGCTATGAGAAAACAGTGGTTAAAGATGAAATCCATGCTCCTTGACTAGACGTTTTTTTAAGATTATTACCTTCGTCCGTCATAAGTGTCCTGTTTGCTTTTTGGCCACGTTTTTCACCTCATATTAAAACATATAAGGTAAAATAATTTTATAAAACTAAATTTTGTATCATATAGTTTTATACATGTAAGGAATCATATGCAAAATTTAAATTTTCCAAATTATTTATCTTATATGTTAAAAAATTGAAGTCAAATGACATGTCCAATATAAAATGACGGTCAAGGTGGGACAGGATATGTTGGGAGAGGGTTTTTTTTTTTTTGATAAGTAGGGGAGAGGGTCTAACTCGAGAAATCTTATAGCCATAATACTTATTTTATTCTCTAATGGAGCAGTGTCATTATCATACTACTCTTTAGCCCCTGTATATAAATAAGATGTTCTGTTTCATCTCCAGATGATTGATCTGAGACATGGAACTGGAGTTGTTCATGAAATGCTCCTTATACGCCGCAGTAGCATGGGTGTCTTTCCACTTCATCCTCACTACAATCAAGCGCAGCAAGTTCAATCCTAAGAGACAACCACCGAGGACCCTTTTCCTCTGCCCTTGTTCGGCCAACAGATTCAGCTTCATCGGAAGTCAACCCCAAAAGGCCGTCGCGGATCTTGCCAAGTCATATGCCCATCATGTCTCTCCATTGGGTTGTAGGACCACCATGTTGTCACCTCCGTCTCCATGGCCCGGAGATCCTTCAGGTCAACGATGCCTTCTTCTCCTACAGGTGCCCTCCAATGCCTTCACGCCCTTGATCACCATGAATGCTCGGTTGCTATGCTTAACCTACCGCTCGGTGGAAGTTGTACCGCAAGATCTTAAATTCGCATGTGTTTTCCAAGTAGCCTTGACAACAACTCAAGTCTCAGGAAGAGGAATGTCCAAGATCTGCTTTCATAGTTCAGGTAATTGATTAGGCTTAGTAAAAAGTTATTTCCCGCCGGATCCCAATACCAATCAACGCTAGCTCACCGTCAATTACTGAATCAGACCAGCTGCAAAGGCAGGTGAAGTAGTAGAGACATTGGTCATCTCGCTTTCAGGACCTCCTCTCAAGTTCATGTCAACGCCTGCTTCTCCAAAGATCTTGGGTATCCCAATTCAGATTTTCGTCTCTGAGTTTAGGATGCTCGTCAGAAATCTGCTCGAGGAGCGTCCGCCCCAATTGGTGGACGCCTTCCAGTGCTCAAGCGACTGGATCCACAAGGCATCAAGAAGCGGACTGCTACTTTGACAAAGACATGTCCATCTTTGACAGAAGATCAGTGAACGATTGGAAGAAATGGAATCTACTACTTCTGTCCGGAAGAATGACGTTTAGGATGCATTATTATCCTCGTACAGAGCAACGAGCTCCAACTACGGGAAGTGCGCCACCTATTGTTTGTAAGTAAATCTTTTGATACAACTTTTTTTGGGAAGCTTAATGCACAATAACTCTCATCCATCTTCGCGTTTTAAATTGTTCAAAACAAACAAAACAGTTATATTATGATTATAGGTAGTAATTAAGCGTTGTTAGTTTAAAAAATAGAAGTAAAACTATGAGGTGTAATAAAAAAGAAGACAGAGATTAAGAACTCATAAAATGGTTCTTCCACACGAACTCCTAAGACCCAAAATATGGGCCTTACAATAATTAGTATTCCAATCATAATGCTCCACAAATATGAAATAGAAACAAATTAAAACTAATATGTGAGAAGCTCTTTTTTTAAATTCTTTCATAATCCTCCTCTTCTGTTTCTAATAAAAAAAATATATGATCTGTTTATTGGAGGGACCGAAACAACTTCAACTACTTTGGAGTGGGCAATGGCAGAGTTGATGCATAACCCCAAAAAGATGAGAAAAGCTCAGAAAGAGCTAGAAAAGGTAATAGGAAAAGGAAACTCACTAGAGGAAGAAGACACATCACGACTTCCATACTTACAAGCGTGGTGAAAGAAAATTACGATTGCACCCACCAGCACCGTTCCTTATACAAGGACAGTGTACAAGGACACTAGTACTAGGTGACTTTATAGTGCCCAACAACGCACAAGTCCTAGTGAATGTCGCTGGTATTCAAAAGGACCCTAGCTTATGGGACAACCCACTCATTCGAGCCTGAAAGGTTTTGGTTTCCTCTTTTGATTTCAAGGGGCATTGCTTTCAACTCCTACCGTTTGGTGCTGGTAGACGTATCTGCCCAGGGTTACCACTGGCGAGCATAATGTTGCACTTGATGTTGGGGTCCCTCATCCATACATTTGAATGGAAGCTTGAGGATGGGGTACACTGAGACCCTCAACATGAAGAGAAAGTTGGGGCCATGTGATAAAACTTGAGCCTATGCTTGTAATTCCTATAAGTAAATAATCATTTCTCATTTTAGCTAATAAGTTATATATATATAACGATGATAAAGTTGTACATGAATTGGCTACCATCAAGCTAGACCTTGTTCGTGGTGATTATAGGCTGTTATCATTAATTGTGATTATTTAATGTTTATTTGTTTAGAAACATGAATTACTATGCACAAATAGCTTTTAATTACTTGCAATTTGTTGGAGGCATAAAAGAACTTTTACTTGTTCATGTTGTTATGAAAGATCAACATCTAAGATCAATAGGCTAGATACGTATTTTGTTGACTGACGTCAGTGTAAGCTAGAGATCAAATGCGGTTAGGGTCGTCATGGTTAGAGAGAAAGAAAAAAAGTAATCAACATAATGATTTTTCATGGTTCAGCTGCTAGGAAAGAAGGCTCCAGACTTATGTGCTTAAAGGCACATATCAAGGATAAACAAAACAGTCTAAATCATTTTGTCATAGTAGTTATTTATAACTATACACATACTATATATACATATTTAATGGTAGATATTGTGAGTATGAACAAGATATTATACCGGACTGGATCGAAATAAATCAAAAGACAAATTTGTATAACTTATATGATAAGTGATATGCAGTTTTAATTATGTTTCATGAATTGGATATATAGGCAATAGAATTTGTTTGTTAGGACATCCACTCATATTTGTCAGTAAAAAATTTAAAAAAAAGATCTACGGTGTGGAATCTTCACAATTTCTCTTTCATCGAAAGTTCCTTATACGAAAAAGTAAACTGATTGGTTGTATCTCTGTATTATGTGACATCTTCAACTAAATCACGTTGTTATCCTAGTTTAGCTTTTTAAAAAGTGTTTATTTATCATATATGTAAAAACCTGATTTTTACTAAAATTTTGCATGTTATTCATTTTAAAAAAGAAATCAATTTCCAAAATATTATTTTATTTTTAACAAAAAATCTGTATTGTATGATTTATTATCGTATGTTAAGTTTCAAATAAATTAATTACAAATTATGACATTAATTACTATTCAACCACAATAAGATAATAGATAAATAAATAATAAATACGTCTTGAAGTGAAAATATAAATAATAGGAGTAGTAACTATTTTACCGGTAAATTAAAAAGAAGGAAAATTCATCAAATACTATTGAGTTTTTGTTTAATTCACAATGCCTTTACTTATTTGTAACATCCTTTTCTCATAAACATGATTAATACCTAAACATTATCTGATATATATACAATAATTCGAGTAGTTACGGCCAGTGGCGGAGCCACTCATTGAGTTAGGGGGCTTGGCCCCTCCAATGTTTTGAAAAAAATGTTGAAACTATTAATGAGTAAAATGAATTTGATAGGTATAAATAATTTGTCATTGAGTGTGAGTATTCAGTATATTTTATGTTGGTTTTTGAAATACCCCAAACCTTAATATATTAATGAACTATCTAATTACGATATACTAAGGCTAGAACGTGCCTTAGAAACATTAGAAGAAGTGTTAAACAACAATTTACACCAAAACATGCTTTAGGAACAATTAGAGCAAAAGGTGTTTTAAAGAGCACAAATAAATTAGGGAACTACCAATAAGTTCCCAAGAGATTTCAAATGTGAAATACCTCTAAGATTAGTAATACGCATTAAGCGGAATTAGCGTTTAAACCGAAAACGCACCTTAGAGCACAAAATGTGCTTTAAAGAAAAATGTGCTTTAAGCATGTATACATGGAAAGAAAAGGCTAATGAGCCTAAATACCATAAAGAATAAGGGAACAACAATTAAATGGTCATAGGAGCCATAGCGTATACACACAAATTAAGTATACAAGTCCCACAAAAACGGTACTAAACTGACGAAAGTCAAGGAGAAACCACTAAACGACTTGGTTTAAATTGGAATTAGCAACATGCTATTTCATGAACAAAGTTTCTAAAGGTTGTAAATATATTAAGGACACATTTAAACTAGCCAAAACAAATTGCAAATCAATGTGAACCCGGAAGCACATAAAATGTGTTTTAAGGCATTTTTGGCTTGTAACATACCTACACATGGTATAAGTCATTATGAACGAGTTTAACATAAATTTACATAAATAGAAGAAACAAAAAAAATCAGTCAAAGAGCTAGGCTGCCGACTCATGGTGAGTCAAGTCCAAAATGCTTTTAAATTACTATTTCAACACCAAGACTTCCTTGATTGCCAATCATCTTGTCCCCTTGGTAATCATTAATCAGACTCTTACCTGTCAAATGAGAGCTCCCAAGTCGTAGCTCATCCTCTTTGAAGAAACAACACAAAACAACCAATGTTCTTAGTTTTGAGCCTTAAAGAACACCTTGCCTTGTAGAAATCATAACTTTCTCGTCCTAGCTCCAAATCACAAGCTTGATAGCTCGTTGGAATCTCCTCTTAAGACTTTACAACCATAGCTCATGAGCCCCCAGATTCTCAGGAAAAACCACAAGAAGTGCCTTTGATTCTCGAGGTAAAACATTGCCTTCTTGAAAACTTCTTGTTCTTTGGTTTTTTACAGCCGATTGGCATGGGATACTAACCCATCTTATTCTTCATCTTGTTGTATTTTGGAGCCAATTTCTCTAGCAAATTGCTGTCAAAATTTCTAAGGAAATCAAGCTTAAATATTAAGCTAATGGTTAATATACAAGGTAAATCCTACAACTACCTATTTCAAGGTTCTAATTGTTGATCTATATATGATCTAACATATTGTTCTTTTATTATTACCGAATTTTAGGTGTTAGATTAATTTTTACATTAAAATGTTAATATTTAAATCTAAGTTAGATTTATACTCCTTATGATATAAGCTTCAATATAAGCTATCAATATACAAGAAAAATTCATATACTAAATTTATATGGTGGCCGAAAATTAAGGGTTATTATATGAGTTAGAAAAATTATCTAACTTAGTTAAATTAAAGGAATTAGTATAATTAAGAGTAATATGTAAAATTTGAAGTTTGGTTACTAATTAACCGAAAATATATATGAGTCAATATGGAATTTTTGAGAGTTTAGATGATGAGAAAATAATTGTAGAATTAAGTTTACAATTTATAAAGAGTTTATAAGTGTTATAAGGAATTTATAAGGTTTTTGGTATATTTAAGGTTAATAAAGATGGTATATATATACTACAACATTAGATAATTAAATCTGGTGGTTTAGAGATGTTTAAAATGATTTTTGATGTTCAAAAATCTGTAGGAAAATTAGTTACGAAAATTAGAAATTAATTGGAGTTAAATTGGTTAATAAATGAGTTCGGATAAAAGAAAAGACCACAAGGGTAAAATGGTAATTTCCCTGGTCAAACGTGGTCAAACTTGGTCAATGACAGTTTGTAAAATGTTTAGAGGAGCTAGAATAAAATTTGTAGCAAAAGATTAGATATTAAAAGGATAAAGGAATAAAAAGTTAAGTTAAATTAACTTTAGGGGTTATTGTAAATAATGGAAAGTTAGGGGGTTTGACCATAAAAGACTGGTCAAACTTGGGTATACTTTGGTAATTGACCAAAAGTATAAAGAAATTAATTAAGTAAGACTTTGGAAGAAATTAGAAATAAAAATAACAAGTTTAGAACTTATTATGAGTAAAATAGAGATTAAGAGAAAACTATGGGTAAGAATGTAAATAACACTTTTATGTGTTTAGAAGGTTAAGGAAATTAAATAAAGAATTTAGAAACAAGTTGTAAAAGAAACAGAGTTAAGACGGGGTTAAACGAGACCCGTATATAAATTAAGGTATACGAGGGGTATACCCGTAATTTAATAAGTATAGGAGAAATCAATACTTAAAGTATTTTAATGAAAATACAAGTTATATTGGAAAAAGAAATAAATACGTATGATACGGAGTATCATACGGAGTATACGAAAATGTTTGGTACATGAATAGTACTCGTATACTGAATAGTATCCGTATACACGAATAGTAATACTTACGATAGTGATACATACATGAATAGTAATACTATACATGAATAGTGAATACGTATACATGAATAGTAATACGTATACATAGTGAATCGTATACATGAATAGTAACTACGTATATAGATAGTCAAATACGAGACTATACATAAATAGTAAAATACGTATACGTGAATAGTGAAATATGGTGAATAGTAAAGATACGAGGCCGTTATGAATAGTAGAAACGAGACCGTATAAAGAATAGTGAAATACGATGAATAGTGAAAAATACGAAAATCTAATACAAGGTCCGTATAAGTCTAAAGTTGCTAACTGTGCAACTAAATAACCTGCTAACAGTTAGTATGTTAATGAATTAGAATTGAGCTTGAAAACGCTCCTAAATGAACGAACCCGTTTAACGGTATACTATTATACCCGGGTTAACCTGGAGAGGTTTAAGTTGAAAAGAGAACCAAATTAGTTTAAGACACAGGTACTAATACTAGTTCTGTTACAGATCTAGATAAGTCAGAGGCGTTCGGCGGATTAGGCGAACGTGGGATTAAGAGCTAGCCAATCTCTGGGTGTACTATGGGATTCTTGTAGCTTGTTTGCTAACGAGGTCTACCTCGGTTTGTGTGCTATGTGTTATTGTGATACGACTAAAAAGATTAAGCATGAAACCCGATTATACATTATTGTTATTTGTGTCCATTGCACACTAACACTACTTGATTCAGAGCTTGTTCATTAATATGTTTAGTAATAATTGTATAAGGTTATAAATACCCCTTGTTAGTTGGTTAATACTGAGAGAGGTTTAACTAACAAATGTCAATGAGACTTCACTAACTGGAACTTGAGGAGGAATCGGGACTGACTCCGGTCATGCATGTTTTAGGTAGGAGGTCGGCATCGTATCAGATCTTTCGTCTTCCGCCTAGGGTCGACAAACTAACCCGACCCGACTCTCGTGAACAGTTCGAGGTGGGAGGGAAATTCAGGAGGCGCAGGAGGGTCAAGCCTACACCCCTCATAACTTAAGATTAATTGTTTATTAACCCAATGGAGCAATAACTCATTGGCTAGGGTTACTTTGACCCGACAAAAATAACAATCAGTTAGAGAACAACCAGTTCTATTCAAGACGGTTTGACACTTATAAGGTATGGTCAAACACGAAACTAAACAATTCTCAGGCCTCGGAGTTAGCAATCTAACTTACTCATTAATGGGCGTCCATTACGACGTTCGATTTATTTGAGCTGTGAATGTTTCACATAAATGTGTTGTTTGTTATCGTACTTCTTATTATTATTTGTATGAATAAACAATTGCATGTATACGACAAAGTAGTCGTGTGTAACCCCTAGCTTGTGGGCTGCACGTTTTCTATACCAGCATGTGAGCCCCTTGGGGCCTGTGATTTAAACTTTGCAGGTAGGTACCAGACGAGGACTCAACCTGAGAGTAGGAGCGGGTAGAGTACTTCGGGTTGCTTTTACATTTGTTACACGAGTTGTGCATGTACACTCGTTTAGTAATTGATGAGATGTTAGTATGATGTATTAGGATATGAGATACTCGGTATAAGTTGTGGTTTATGATTGTAATGTTTAGATGCTCGAGTAATTATCCGGTTAGTCAGACCGTGACTTGTAAGAGAATAGGCCTAGTTAGTCACGTGGGTGACTAATGGCGGTAACACCAATTTAGTAGAACTTTTCCGCTGTGTTGTTAATGAATGAGATGGACTTAGGGCGATCATTGTATTTGGAGTTGGGGTGTTACAAAAAGTGGTATCAGAGCGTAGTTACGCTCTGATGACTGGAAATTACCGAGCTTAGGAATTACCGAGTTAGGAATTAGACTTTGGGATAAGGGTTGAGTATTAGTGCGAGAGGTGCGTTAGTTAGGATTCCCCGATGTATATCGGATATCTATAATACCTGGCCCGCCCTCCGCGCCCCTGGTTCTAAGATACCAGAAATGAACGCCAGAGAGATGACAAGCTTTCTCTTACTCGGGAAAACCCGATCTGGCAATTACTTAGCATTATGCAATACGAGAAGCACCTCGTTATGCAATAGTCTTTCAAGACTTGAAGGTCCTAATTGGAGCGCAACGTTGAAACAGGCGCTACCCAGGAATCCTACCAATGAGAGAATAATTACCGGCAACTTGGGTCGACATGCTACGCAGTCGATATAACCCCGCCATACCAGTAAGAAGGAAAACTACGTGCAATGAGGACAAGAGAAGTGACAGAAACACCGGACAACAGTCCAAGGGAGCAATAACAGTGGGATAATACCGCGCAAGATAGGGACTACCTAAAAGTCAATTATGAGTGGGTAACTCCGAACCTACAAAAAAAGGGGTTGCAAAGACCTAACTGCAATAGCCGACGACTACGAATGCATATGCAAGTCATACTCCAAGATAGGACTACGACGTAGTGCCTAAGAGAGTCAATACTCGATAACCTCGACGAAGGTGTGGAAATGAGAGTGAGAACCATGGCGAAAGCAAAAGAAAAAGGGTTCCCTCAGAAAGAGGAATACCCTGATAAGTAATATACAATCAAAAGCAGTCAGGAAGCTGCCCAGATAATCAATTAACCAAAGCCAAAAAGGGCAAAGAAGGAGTCCCATGGACTACCACCTACATGGAGTTTAGGAGAATGTACCATTGCCGACGTACACAGTACCGATAGCCCATCTTGCATGGCGCACTTGCCTTGGCAAGTGCTGCCGCAATGAAGCTATAGGAAGCCGTGAAGACCAAATGGTAAAAACCACGGATATAATACATATTAACACCGGATTACAAATCCTTAAGACTGAAGAGCGAAATATGGGAGGGCCTGACGGCCTGACCATGACAACTAAATCAATACACCAGTCAGCAGGGAGCTGGACTTGGTCAGGAAACTAAACGACGTGAGCATCAGCAACAGACAACCGACACTACAGGTAAGAACATCAACCCAAAACCAAGCCTAACCTTGAATGGAAGAACCGAAAGATTACTCAACAATGTGAGAAGACCAGATGTAAGTAATAACCTACAAGGAAGGTATTACGACATACAATGAAGATGGAGGACATAAAACTTTCAATAAAAACGGGATGAATTCCCAGAATAATACCATTAACAGCACTCTTCATTGAAGATGTTGATAAACCCAGAAACAGAATCAGAGAAAACAAATTTAAGCAATGACCTACCTAGGATCAAAGACGTGCAATCACGAAGAGAGAACCTCAAAAGGACTACACCATAGAGTTGGTATAGTTGAGCAGAAAAAGACCCACGATGGTTAGTATTGCTTGCCTAACTCATTAACACCCAAGTATGATTAGTCATTAACGGGTGGCGTAGTCAACGAAAGTTGAACAAAGTATTGACATGGCAGCACATGATAGCCAGGGTAAATATCCGACTTAGACACCGAAGGCAGAGGCCTAATGAAAACTAATCCTTAATTGCTAAAAGACGCAAGTCTATGAGAGCGAAGGTATTGTCACAGACACTGATTAACATCGGATTACCTAAGCGAACTTCCACAGCAGGAAGCGAGATACAACAACTTATTGTGAAACCCAATATTACATCCAATGATGTGACCCAACATTGACAGAGTTCAGAGAACAAGAGAATTACGTGGATAACCTACAGATGATTAAGAATACAACAGTGAACCGAACACCGGCTATCACTTGAGACTAATCAAGCATTAAGGGCCTACGAGCCAAGGATGTTAAATACATCAGAGCTCGAGGCGCGGGAAAACATAGAAGGCTTATCTATGACATGAATGAACTACAACTCGTACATACGAGTGGTTATGAAAACCTATACTAAATTGAGGAAGAATTGCCAGTAAAGGGCGCCAATGAGAATGTTGAGATAGTGCTATTGACAGGGGTGGAGAACGAACCATTCCTTTGAGGGTGGGGATACCTCTCCTTGTTGTGAGGCCATGAGTGGGAATAAACCCCTCAAAAAGGGCTTTCACTTCTTAGAAATTGAATACTCTCTATTGGAGAATGGGAACCGTAGACCTTGAAATTAGCTTAGAACATTCCAGTTACACATAAATAATATGGAAGGCTGCAGAGACAGACCTCATATCCAACACCCAGGATTTAAGAATCAGCAATCGTCAGAGATAAACATTGTGAGTGCGCAGTATGGCACGTCAAGTGACCAACGCTCAAAAGAGCTTGTGATTCAACGGATAACTTCTTCAGTAACCAGTTAAATTACATGGTAAATAACACCATAAAGGATGAAAGAATGTGAGAGAAATTAGCCTACTTACGAACCTGAGATTGAAGCAGAACACCTTCACATTAAGAGATAACCATTTTACAACACGATACGACAGCCGCCAAACACCGAAATTAGAGAACTTCTAGTCTGTTTACACCAAGAAAGGGATTGAAAATAAGACAAGACGTTGAAGTCAACAATTGAAGAATTGTGCCATCAATGGGCAATATAAGACAACTAAAGCTACTTCGGTAGTGGAGGCCGGGAGAATAATACCTTTCAGGTAGATTAGGTTACGGTGCACAGCAAAGCAACCACTATATATAAGCCATCAAATATTGATATGAAAGCAATCAGGTTTATGAATTAAAACACGATGTAAGTAAGGTGATGAAATGGGAGATAGACTGTGCAGTAACGTCAGTAGCCTGGACCATGTGATGAAAGATTTCACAGGAAGCACACTGTCCATTCCGTAAGGGACTGGAAGTACATTCCTAGTAGATTGACATGAGAAATGAGATAATAAGAGGCTCTAAGGAAAGAGACCTCAAATTACTAAGGGGTCGAGTCTGTACTAAATACAGAAGGTATAATGTAGTTATGAACCCAGTAGATGGATATTCCTTGATTAAGTTCAAGAAGAACGACATGTGCGTTATCAAGGATTGATGAAAGAGGAGATTGACAATAGAATACTTCACAAATTAGCTATAACCAAGCGTGTGACGAGCACTACGAGTATACTTAAACGAGATGTGGGACGACCACACTCCAAAGGAGCTTGTGGGCTTGATGGACTTATTTATAAGTTAGTCGGGTAAGTAGCAATGTATCTGTAAGGTGCCTCATATATGTAAACGAGTAGTGTAAGGAACATGAGAAGTAGTCACCTCCGTACGACAGTCAGAGATGCAAACTCACACCAGAACAACAAGTCACCGTGAACAATGGAGGAGAAAGAACTCAGTTTAACTAATGAGATTAAAAGAGTCAGAGAACTCATTCCAGGAGGAAACAATTAATAATTATGAAGTGCGAGAAGCACTAATTAGTAAGTATGAACAGTATATATGTCTCAAGATTTTCGAGGAAACTGTAAAGAGCAATAAGCACTAAACCGTAAGTCCAGATAATACAGAAATCTCAGATTGAGGGTCAGTTAGTAGGAAACAATTCAGACGCTGAAAGGCATAAAACAGCATGAACATCAGATCTCCAGAGAACTGGATAGACAAGCTATAACTCATGGAGACCGTGTATAGATAAAGATACCACGCGTCCATTAAGAGAACTTTATTCCTAAGTTATAAGGAGACAAAGGAGCTGAAAACATATTGAAGATGATAAGAAGGGCAAACTAAACCCCAAGATTATCAGAGTCGCGCAACAGAAGCTAGTGGACCGTATCTCAAGAGGTTTGATATACCTAACAAAAGAGAAGAAAGAAGGATGTGTCTCACATCTTCCAGTCGAATAAAATATACGACTTATCTACCAATTACTTTGGAGCCTTAGAGGCTACACTGGAACACAGTTGTAAGATTGGTATGAACACCAATAAGAATCCTTGATACAGAGACTAAGCCATTACCACTGTGAAGACCCTCTGACCCAATCATAATGTGAGATAGACTACGTGGAACCTAGAATGCTCCATGACACATAAACATCTTGAAACTATGTTCAAGGATGATATAATGTTGATTACGTGGGCGTAATCCATTTTAAGGGGGGTCGAGCGTACAATCGCTTAGCCTATATTTCACGTATTGAGTACGTAACCTACAGTGTGCATATCACAATACAATTAGTTGTGATGTTTAATACGTATGTCATATAAACACATGTATTCATTCTTATGTGGTTGTGGTTATTACGTACAATTAGATGCGAATATCAGATGTATTAGAGTCTTGTCTCGTTAACTTCGGTGCGAGAATTCAGGAAAAGAGGAGTAGAAACTCCAGGGGAATTAAAATCCCTATGATATGTATTGATATGAGACCAAATATGGTAATGTTATGAGGTATTAATCGGTATGAGACCGATGTAGAACCTAGTAGGAATTAAATTCTCTAGGTAATTGCTGAGAGGTGAATAAAGAATGACTTATGGACTGAGTTCCATAATTTGGAGATGTATTGATTTATGATTATGACTAGAAGGACTAAAAAATATAAAATGCTACATGAATAATTATTTGATTGTTTGAAGTTGACGTGGGAGGTAGAACTTGATCTTGGCCAGATCAAGGAAAACTGAACACAAATTGGGGTGAAAGGATAGTTCAACACTGATGCTGATCACATCAGGGTCGGACGATTCCTGAAACTCCCTACAAGTGGTCACAATTAACCACGTTAAGAGTAGATGCAGTAGCATAAAGTGGAATTGGAGTTGACATGTATTTTATGTATTACTCGCTGATGAACTCGAGGACATGAAAACCTTTGTCGTCGGACCGGTTACTTGAGGAGTATACAACAAGGAATATACAAAGAGTATTTTGATTACTAAAACATGCAAAAACATGTTGTGTGATAAGTGTGGTAAATATATATATACATATGGCAGACCTTATGAGTCAGAATGCCTATTCAGATATTGAGTGATCTATATGATCTTTTAGTGTGAAGTTACCTGTGTGTTCTAAGAGACATAGATACATAGGAACTTTGGGGACAAACTTCTTTTAAGGGGGTAGATTGAAATACCCCAAACCTTAATATATTAATGAACTATCTAATTACAATATACTAAGGCTAGAACGTGCCTAGAAACATTAGAAGAAGTGTTGAACAACAATTTACACCAAAACATGCTTTAGGAACAATTAGAGCAAAATGTGTTTTAAAGAGCGCAAATAAATTAGGGAACTACCAATAAGTTCCCAAGAGATTTCAAATGTGAAATACCTCTAAGATTAGTAATACGCATTAAGCGAAATTAGCGTTTATACCGAAAACGCACCTTAGAGCACAAAAATGTGCTTTAAGCATGTATACATGGAAAGAAAAGGCTAATGAGCCTAAATACCATAAAGAAATAAGGGAACAACAATTAAATGGTCATAGGAGCCATAGCGTATACACACAAATTAAGTATACAAGTCCACACAAAAACCGGTACTAAACTGACGAAAGTCAAGGAGAAACCACTAAACGACTTAGTTTAAATTGGAATTAGCAACATGCTATTTCATAAAAACAAAGTTTCTAAAGGTTGTAAATATATTAAGGGAACATTTAAACTAGCCAAAACAAATTGCAAAATCAATGTGAACCCGGAAGCACATAAAATGTGTTTTAAGGCATTTTTGGCCTTGTAACATACCTATCACATGGTATAAGTCATTAGGAACGAGTTTAATACATAAAATGTTACATAATATAAGAAGAAAACAAAAAAATCAGATCAAAAGAGCTATAGGCTGGCCGACATCAAGGAGGAGTCAAAAGTCCAAAAATGCTTTTAAATGTACTATTTCAACAACCAAGACTTCCTTGGATTGCCATATCATCTTGTCCCCTTGGTAAATCATTAATAAGACTCTTACCTGTCAAATGAGAGCTCCCAAGGTCGTAGCTCATCCTATCTTTGAAGAAACAACACAAAACAATTCCAATGTTCTTAGTTTTGAGCCTTAAAGAACATCTTGCCTTGTAGAAATCATAACTTCCTCGTCCTAGCTCCAAATCACAAGCTTGATAGCTCGTTGGAATCCTCTCTTCAAGAGCTTTACAACCATAGCTCATGAGCCCCAAGATTCTCAGGAAAAACCACAAAGAAGTGCCTTTGATTCTCGAGGTAAAACATTGCCTTCTTGAAAACTTCTTGTTCTTTGGTTTTTGTTATAGCCGATTGGCATGGGATACTAACCCATCTTATTCTTCATCTTGTTGTATAATTTTGGAGCCAATTTCTCTACCAAATTGCTATCAAAATTTCTAAGGAAATCAATCTTAAATATTAAGCTAATGGTTAATATACAAGGTAAATCCTACAACTACCTATTTCAAGGTTCTAATTGTTGATCTATATATGATCTAACCTATTGTTTACCTTGTTTATTATTACTGAATTTATTAGGTGTTAGATTTAAATTTTGACACCTTAAATGTTATTATCTTATAAATCTAAAGTTAGATTTATAACCCTTAAGATATAAGCTTCAATATAAGCTATCATAATATGCAAGAAAAATTCATATATTATAATTTATATGGTGGCCGAAAATTAAGAGGTTATATATGAGTTAGAAAAATTATCTAACTAAGTTAAATTGAAGGAATTAGTATAATTAAGAGTAATATGTAAAATTTGAGAAGTTTTGGTTACATAATATTAAGGCCGAAAATATATATGAGTCAATATGGAATTTATGAGAGTTTAGATGATGAGGAAAATAATTGTAGAATTAAGTTTACAATTTATAAAGAGTTTATAAGTGTTATAAGGAATTTATAAGGTTTTTGATATATTTAAAGTCAATAAAAGATAGTATATGTATACTACAACTTTAGATAATTAAATCTGGTGGTTTAGAGATGTTTAAAATGATTTTTGATGTTCAAAAATCTGTAGGAAAATTAGTTACGAAAATTAGAAATTAATTAGAGTTAAATTGGTTAATAAATGAGTTAGGATAAAAGAAAAGACCACAAGGGTAAAATGGTAATTTCCCTGGTCAAACGTGGTCAAACTTGGTCAATGACAGTTTGTAAAATGTTTAGAGGAGCTAGAATAAAATTTGTAGCAAAAGATTAGATATTAAAAGGATAAAGGAATAAAAAGTTAAGTTAAATTAACTTTAGGGGTGTTATGTAAATAATGGAAAGTTAGGGGGTTTGACCAAAAAGACTGGTCAAACTTGAGTATATTTTGGTAATTGACCAAAAGTATAAAAGAAATTAATTAAGTAAGACTTTGGAAGAAATTAGAAATAAAAATAACAAGTTTAGAACTTATTTGAGTAAAATAGAGATTAAGAGAAAACTATGGGTAAGGAATGTAAATAACACGTTTTTATGTGTTTAGAAGGTTAAGGAAATTAAATAAAGAATTTAGAAACAAGTTGTAAAAGAAAAAGAGTTAAGACGGGGTTAAACGAGACCCGTATATAAATTAAGGTATACGAGGGGTATACCCGTAATTTAATAAGTCTAAGAGAAATTAGTACTTAAAGTATTTTAATGAAAATACAAGTTATATTGGAAAAAGAAATAAATATGTATGATAGTATCATACGGACGTATACGAAAATTTTGGTGTACATGAATAGTACTCGTATACGTGAATAGTATACGTATACATGAATAGTATACGTATACATGAATAGTATACGTATACATGAATAGTAAATACGTATACATGAATAGTAAATACATATACATGAATAGTAAATACGTATACATGAATAGTGAATACATATACATGAATAGTGAATACGTATACATGAATAGTAACTACATATATACGAATAGTCAAATACGAGACGTATACGTAAATAGTAAAATATGTATACGTGAATAGTGAAATACGGTGAATAGTAAAATACGAGGCTGTATAAATGAATAGTAGAATACGAGACCGTATAAATGAATAGTGAAATACGGATGAATAGTGAAAAATACGAAAATCTAATACAAGGTCCGTATGAGTCTAAAGTTGCTAACTGTGCAACTGAATAACTGCTAACGAAGTTAGTATGTTAATGAATTAGAATTGAGCTTGAAAACGCTCCTAAATGAACGAACCCGTTTAACGGTATACTATTATACCCGGGTTAACCTAGGAAGAGGTTTAAGTTGAAAAGAGAACCAAACTAGTTCTAAGACACGGGGTACTAATACTAGTTCTGCGTTTTTAATGAATGAGATGGACTTAGGGCGTAGTTCATTGTATTTGGAGTTGGGGTGTTACAGTTTTAATCTAACAAAGTCCAATCAAATGTCACCTAACTAAGTATTAAATGTCCTTAATTATATTTTTTTTCTAATTACTCTACCTAGGAGAATATTTTTGAAAATTTATAATTATTCTCAATTATTGATTTCATTTATCAAATTTTATTTTGACTATTCATTGATAATTGTATTTATAATATTTTCTAAGAAACAATCTTTTACAAAACTAAACCAAGTGTAGGTCACACAATTACGTCAACCGGCAGGAATAAAACTTGTAGTTTCTAATTTTCAGTACAGTTGCATGACTTCTTAATCATTTGATCATTATCTTAAATGCTTGTTTACTAATTTTTAAAATATTTTTTTATCAATAAGAGAGCAATTAGTCTTTTTTTAAGTCAAAATAGTTGGTATATGTTGTAAGTTAGATATCTATTTAAGTTTAGGGAAAATTCACAATATACCCCTGTTTTCTTTTGTAATTCACAATATACCCCTTTTTTGAAACATTGTCACAAGATACCCCTGTTTTCTTTGCTAATTCATAAAATGCCCCTTTTTAAAAACGGCGTCAAATATTCCGTTAACCTCCCCTGGAAAATGACTATTTTGCCCATGACTTTTTTTTTTTTTGAAAAATTCAGTTTTTTTAGCTACTTTTTTTTGAAAAATTTTAAATTTTATAATATACCCCTATTTAAGTCTGTTGTTCACGAAATACCCCTGTTTTTTTGAAGTTCACAAGATACCCCTGTTTATGTTTGTAGTTCACGAAATACCCTTATCACCCTGATGCCCTGGTAAAGCATCGTCACCAATAGCTGAGTACGAATCCCTGTTATTCACAATTAGACACAATTATAATATATGACCAGAGACAAACTAGTATAGCATGGATTATTTACATAGTTAGGTAAATACCTTCAAGTAAAGAGTAGATTGATTTAATTTTGTGGACAAACAATAATGTCACAGACATTGGGTTTAAAATGGTTACCTCTTGGTCGAACTCAGTAGCGGACCAGAACTTTTGTTTGGGGGGGGGGGGGCAAATTTTTTTTTTGACACTATTGTTCTTTAAAACATTATGTTATTTTATATTTTTAAAAAATTTATAAGAGCATTTTACAAATTTTCAAAAGTTTCGGGGTGGGGGGGGGGTGGGCATTAGGGAGATGGATTTTGGTGCATTCAAATATCTGAGCGATATCCCATTAGAGTGCTTGGCACAACACAAGTTTGACCAGGGACGGACACAAAGGGGGGAAGGCCCCCCTCCGAAACTTTTGAAAATTTGCAAAATGCTCTTAAAATTTTTTGAAAAATACAAAATAACATAATGTTTTAAAGAACAATAGCGTCAAAATTTTTTTTGCCCCCCTAAACAAAAGTTCTGGTCCACTACTGAGTTCGACCAAGAGATAGCCTTTTTAAACCCAATGCCTGTGACATTATTGTTTGTCCACATGACTAAATCAATCTACTCTTTACTTGAATGTATTTACCTAACTATGTAAATAATCCATGCTATACTAGTTTGTCTCTGGTCATATATTATAATTATGTCTAATTGTGAATGACAGAGATTCGTACTCAGCTATTGGTGAGACATTCCGAGAGACAAGAAATCTCAGAGAACTGGAATGCAAACAACATTTGTCCTGGGATTATGAAGAGGCTGAGGGCACATGAAAAACAAGAGAAAACTAGGCGATGCTTTACGAGGGCATCAGGGTGATAAGGGTATTTCGTGAACTACAAAACATAAACAGGGTATCTTGTGAACTTCAAAACATAAACAGGGGTATTTCGTGAACAACAAACTTAAATAGGGAGTATATTATAAAATTTAAAATTTTTCAAAAAAAAGTAGATAAAAAAACTGAATTTTTCAAAAAAAAAAAAACGAGTCAGGGGCAAAATAGTCATTTTCCAGGGGAGGTTAACAGAATATTTGACGCCGTTTTTAAAAAGGGGCATTTTGTGAATTAGCAAAGAAAACAGGGGTATCTTGTGACAAAGTTTCGAAAAAGGGGTATATTGTGAATTACAAAAGAAAACAGGGGTATATTGTGAATTTTCCCTTAAGTTTATTTATGATTTTTCTTGGATTAATGTATAGGTTTAAAAGACTTGCTAAGTTATTAGTATCATCATTTCATGACTTATTTTTTTATATGGCATTTGTAGCATGTAGGCAATAACGATTTTCATTTCCTAATATAATACTCTATTTTATGATGCTGATATATCGATGACAATATTAAATATTTTACTTATATAATTCGATAATTGCACATATTTACCTATCATTTTTATATATAATTTTATACAATATAAATTTTTTATATTTTTCTATTAACAATTTAATAATAATTTTGGCCCCCCTAACTGTTAGTTTCTGGCTTCGCCCCTGGTTACGGTGGAAGTCTATTATACACATGCGCCAAAAAGAGATGTTACCGCCGCCACGTGCCCAATGCACGTGACAAGACCTCCAAAACCAAAAACCAACAACTGACCAAAACATTGTGACGACAGAGATAGTTTACCAGATAACAGTCTAATTCAAATCTGAACTACAACTGTGAGCAACTCTACTACTTAGGACTTAGCCAAAATTTTACCAGAAACCCAAAACATCAATCTACCCCATCCCGCTTTCGTCTTTGAATTTCCAATCCATACCTGAAAAAACATTGCTGGAGGGGTCAGCCCAGCTACTGAGTATGTCATCATGCAATCTTCCTGAACCCTCAAAATTAACCCAGGTATTGGCCAAGTGAGCATGCAGGTTCATTTCATGCAAATTCTGGTTTATAAGTATATAACAGACATGCTTAACAAAATAAAATTGAACATAGCAACAAAACATATCATATACCAAAACAAGACATAAATAACATAAGCAACACATTCATCATATTCAAATTCCATACATAAAGATCAGAACAAGTCAGTCGTTGTCAGTGCCATCCGGCGGTTGATAGAAAGTTAGAGATCCTCCAATTTCTCATCGCGTGTGTCCTCACATAATTTCACCCGTGTCACGTATTAGGAAGTGACACGTACCCTATTCGAAGATGGGTCAACCTGGGCAGTGGCCCTTACCAAGTCAACGAGCACATCGGCCTCGTTGAATCATACCAATATCTGAGTGAACCGGTTAGTCGTCATCCGCTCGTCATACCAATACCAATATTGAGTGGACCGATTAGTCGTCATCCACTCGATGCACCATAACGCGTGACCAAGAACCCCATAGGTATTCTTGTTCCTAAGCTACTCTCATAATCCCCATTCTACCCTGTTAGCCAAGTACTAGTTAGGGTAGTCATACATATAAAACACAGATCATATAAATCATAGTGTTAGTGCCTTATCAAGGTCTTTCCAATTTCTTCCCTAGAATCATTCTTAAGAAGGAATACCATAACATCACAACCAATCTTTCCACCTCATAATATTGTAACATCATGTTACGTTTCTTTCCAAGTTACTCATTGGTAACACATTCGCTTAATGTATATAATTTGGTACCACATGTATCTCTATCCAGTTTAGCAGGTTAGAGTACTCAATTGGCATACAACCCATTCTCTTATCAAACGATCGCACAAATCATGTCGTGCCCACATATCACATAAAAATTAGCAGAGGTACCATTTCCAACAATCATGCTAAATAAACATTATAGTATCATGCAGAAAAATAAACATCAATATCATCTTGTCACACAACACATAATTTATCCGGACCCGAGATAACCTTCGGGCCATTCGGATCACACAACAATATACTTGGAATATGCAGCTTTATAATGTGTCCTAACCATGAGTATATCATCATCCACACCTTGCTATGAGCGTTCAATTTCCTGAATCCTCCTCCCGTCTTGACCAAATGAAGCTCTAACTTTTGATTCCTCCCCTTCTCCTCTCGGCTCTAGCTTCAACTGGGACTTGGGGCTCGAAAGTTTGGCTTCTCGTTTCAGACTCGAGTTCAGAGAGAAGATCGAAGAAGGTGGCGTGAGAAGGAGGAAGAAGAGAGGGCGCCGGTTCGGGTTGCAGCAGATGAAGAAATATAGAGATTTATTTGCTTAATCTGTAAGAGAAGGAGATGCTTGTAGAAGAAGAGGGAAGAAAACGTAAGAAAGAAGAGAAGAGAATTGTACTGAAGAAGAAGGAGGTCGGCGGCGATTTTCCAGGGGAAGAAGAGAACAGATAAGAAGGATTAGGGTTGGAAGATAATTAGAGAATAATTCATTAGTTAGGGTTGACAAAATTACCGTGAGTGAAAGAGAGGGAATTGGGTCGGCCGGCTCTCTTATGGGATTGTCGGCCCATTTTTATTATTATTTTTGTTTATTTGTTTCTGAATCAGCCCAATGGTCCAATGAGAGGAAATTTATGTCCGATTGACTTATTTGTCAGCTTCTAAACCTCTAATTAGTTTCGTAAATGTTCGGGCTCGTTATTAAATCTCGAAATGTTATATAACATTGTTTTAAGACTTATTATGTATTATAAATTGTACAATTTTATTATTTAATTCTCTTCCTTTATAATGTTTATTAATTCGTTATTTCATGTAACGTACTTTCAGTTATACGACTTAATATTTATTTATTCTCCTTCTATTAAGCTTACCGGTGAATACTCATTATTCACCTAATTATGAGTATTGTACATTTCTTTATTTTTTAAAAATTGTCTCTAATTATTTTCTTTTATTTCGTTATTTCATGTAAGGTTTATTAACCTCTTTAATTATCATGTCCGTTTATAAAATTAATCTCTTAAGTGTATGATTTAAATAATTCATCTCAATAACATTCTTAACCTTAATTGATTATTTTAACTTAATTAATTATTTAATTAAGCTTTATTTATTTAATAAATCTTAGGGATATTACAGTCTACATCCCTTAAAAAGACTTCATCCCGAAGTCGCTTGTTCTCTAATCAACTCTATCTAGGGAATCAAGTTCTAACATATATGTATGCATCTTGTGTTCACCCAATAAGTGTAACATGATTGTTTCATATCATATATCAATGTACTGTATATGATTGCATCACCTAACATCAACACCACTACTCCACGCTTCCACAATCCAAACACACTATTTGCTATTTAAGTGTCCACTTGTAGGGAGCTTCGGGAATCATCCAACCCTTACGTGGTCAGTGTAAGTGTTGAACTATCCTTCCACCCCAATTTGTGCTCTGTATCACTTGACCTGACCAGGGTTAAGTTCAACTTCGCACGTCCAATTCAAATAAACAGACAGTTTTATCAATTTCAATTATTACCCTACTTGCTTCTAGTCATTTAACAGTCAATTCACGGACTAGTATAATAAATCTAATCACAATCATAACAATTTATTCACCATTAAGCACAACACAATTGTGTAACCAGGTTCAACTGATTCCCATCTCAGTCTCATACCGCGTAACATTCCTATGTAAATTAACATTCACAATTACCAACAAGATCACAACTTCTTTATACACCACCGTACCAATGTGCGTCATGTCATCTTTACCATGAGCTCTCACATACCATGTCACCAGGGCCGTCTCGGTAATTTTCGGGGCCCCGTGCTAAAATCTAAAATGAGACCCTTTATAAAATTAAATTATATAAATAGAAAAATTATCTTATCAAATTATGCATTTATATTTATAATTTTGAATATCTTAAATATAAAATTAAAATATGTTCATTTAAGATAAATTTAGACGCTTGTATAATTTTTTTTATGACAAAAATCTAAAGGGAACAAAAAAAATTGGGCCCCCATAATTAGGGGGGCCCTGTTCCATTGCCCTGGCTGCACAGGCTCATAGCCGGCCATGCATGTCACTTATACCCATGTGTGGGACATAGCCACACTAACCATATGTGGAATATAACCACAACTTTACCAATCAATCGATATATGTTAAAATACCATAACCCATTCACAGACATTGAAATGCCTTAATCAATACAAGCCAACCAACATGCGCTAAGGTGTTATGCACCAAAGTGCCACAATGTTTGTCCACAAATACCAATTCATCACAAAAATACAATCAACAACACAACCCCACGACAATATCTAGTGGCCCTACCCCCCTTAAAAAGGGGTTACACCCACGTACCTCACATATCAGAGACGCTCATCAAATCAGAGCGCTAGATACTAAGTACTTATGGAATCACTCTCATCATTGTAACGATTGTGTCTCTAGTTTATATGATGTTAGAACCAAATATACAAGGTGGGGTCTCAAAATATCACAGAGCTTCATTCAGCTCTAGTCTCTTAGGTTTTAATTAATACGTAGAATGAATGGGCTACCTATTAATTGAGTCAAAGAGTATAGAAATTGTCATATATTTCCCTAACTCTGCAGGTAAGTATAACCTGTATAACAATGGGCCTACACGCTTCGTGCAATGTACGACCCTACATCATTTGGGCTTCATTTGCCCTTCTTCCCACACTTGAAGACGCTCTTCACAATTTATACCTCGAGGAAGACTTGGCCGTTCATCGCGAGTTCCAAGTCCCTCTTTGTGATTTCCAGATTCTCATATTTCAACGAATCGTTTGAGCATTTTTGCTTTAGTTGTTCTTGTTATTTGGTGTCTAGGAACAAGCTTTGGCTGGTTTTGTTCCAGAACAATAGTGTCCTAAAAACTCAAAGTACATGCACACAATATATCCTCTAATCTCTGAATGGTTCTCTTAGTGTGACCATCTATCTGAGGATGACATATAGTACTAGCTTCAACCCTGTACTCCACAACTTCTTGTACTTATTTTCACAATCTATTGAAGAATTAAGAATCCATATCAAATATTATGGTGTCTAATAATCTCCTTGTGGAACGGTTCGTGTATCTTTTATGGAAATTAAAATTTTCTTTTCTTTCCACAAGTTTTCCACGATTATCGAGTTCGGATTTGGTTCCCCTTAGCTGGCAGCAATCCAACTGCCAAAATTTCTCAATACGTTCTCAATTTTCATTCTAAATCAGGTATGGGTTACAACAGCCCCTTAAGTCTCTTATGCTTCAATCTTCTCTCCTGATAGGTCAAGCTCTATGTCACACATTCAATAATGTATTTCCCAATCAACCCAATAAAATTGCATGCCCCTATTCTTGATACACAATGTATTCCCTGTAGATTCTTTTCTTTAAACTTGAACTGCTATTAAGGATACACAATCCACCATTTACTCTAATCAATTCCTCCTCAACCCCAGTTTCTGGCTGTCAGATTGTATGTACTAATTTCCCATTTGAGCACTTGCTCCTTACTGGGTAAACAGCTATTATGACCTTATATATTCTCATTCTACTTCTTTCGCCCGACAGGAGATATAAGCAATGATGCATCTCATTTTGGTTCTTGAAGATATCTCAGTCTTAGGAATAATCGATACCAGTGCGAATATTAACAAATCCTTCAACATTGGAAAGCGTCTCCTACACTCCTCATGTCACACAATCCATACCTCCCTCCTAAGTTAAAGAAATCTTGGATAAATCTTTAGTAACTCCTTGCCATGTCTACTGAGCTACGAGCTTTAACCACCATCTTAGTTCTTGGCTCGGTTCTAACGGTATCATCCTTCAAAGGGTCCCCTAATATCCTGTTGGTCGATACACCTTGTTTGAGATTAACTCAATCAATCCAAAACTAACGCTTCAAGGGCTTGGTGTGCAACTAATTCTTCCTTATGATCTCCAACTCATTTCAATATGTATATTCAGTTAAATTGAGCAAGTTTAGGTGGTGTTCCTGCACAGGGCCCCCAATATTTTGGGGGCCCATTTTTTTTAATATGTATATATTTTTATTTTTTTGGTTTTATAATTTAGAAAAAAATTATTAGATAGATCAAATATTATTGTTTGTAATTATATACTTTCATTCTTTATATTTTTATTTTTGTTTTAGAATTTACAATTACTAGAAAAATGTTTCAAGAATGACACATAATATAAACTCAAATTAAGTTTTTTAAAACAGGGCCTCCATAATCACCGGGAGCCCTACTGATCAGGTAAAAAAATGCAGTGTATCTTGATATGTTTCGTAACAGTATAGAACTGTTTTTCCTCTTCTATTTTCAAAAACAGATACCAGATCACAAACTAAATGAATAATCTCATCCAATGCTATTCTTTTTATACTTCATGGTCCTATTGGCTTCCATAAATGGTGCTCATCTGTCACAGGGAATAGAGCCACTAAGGTTAATCTCATTACAGGTGGAGAGGTCTCTTTTAGTAACTAGTTTTGGTTATGATCATGATGAAGCGTGGACAACCAATATGGATTTATTTACGCACTTCACAGATGTTAGCAGGGTAACTGACTTACTGTTTCTCTCTTCCTGTGTGACTCTTCCTAGTTTGTGGATTGAATCCATAGTGAAATACCCCTAAATTTCAAAATACATATATTGGTGTCGTTTGGGGACACAGCTTCTCAAGCTTCCAGCAGCTGACAACTTCTCAATTTTTAAAATCAGCAGGTTTCCACCAAACACCCAAAACCAGCAGCTGACAGCTTTTACAAAATCATCAGCTGACAGCTTCTCAATTTCCCCTCTACTTTTTAAAACACAATCCACCAAACACTAAACCAGCAGCTGTCAGCTTCTGTAAAACCATCAGTAAACAACTTCTCAATTTCCAGCAGCAGGACCCAGCAGCAGCCCCCAGCAGCTGTCCCCAAACGAACCCAATTATGTAGTTTATATGTATATTATATAGTTTACAAATATATTACATAGTTTATGGGATCATTTATAATTACAATATAAAATAGATTACGGATATATTATATAGTTTGCGAGCATCTTATACAGTATTTAATTAAGATAATGCGGTTAGTAAAATAATCTGTTTTAAAACTATAGTAGTGGTGATTTTTATCTTCGTATTAATGATCCTTGTATTTCTCTAGTTAACTTGGTATGTTTATTTATTAAAAATGAAGTTATAATAATAATGATATGATTCAAATAATATTGTTGATTCAAAGTACATCTATTATATAGTTTAGTAGTATATTAGTTCGCAAATATAATAAGTAGTTTATGAAGATTATACTATAATTTACGAGCATATTATATAGTATTAATAAAAGTGATTTGTTTTAATAAATAACCCGATTCAAAATACGTCGATTATGATTTTCGATGTAATAATATGATCCATGTGTGTTTACTATTATTTTAGTGTATTTATCTATTTATAACTTATTATAATGATGATAGTGTTGATTTTAATACATACACTAAATAAGTTAGTTTCAATAAGTCGGTTGCATCCTTTGGTGTTTTTTTATTTTATTTAATTAATCAATTCTAACTTTTCGTATTTCTAGGGTGTTACTATTGTTTATAACGTAGTTATAATAATAATACGATATTAATGCTATTATTGGTTTTACTACATTTAATAAGTCTTTTTAATTTATTGGATTTATCCTTTGATATTTCCTAACTTTAATTAGAGAATCAATTTTAACTTTTTACATTTCCTAACTCCTAGTTTTCCACTTAATTAAAGACTTTTAAGTTTCTTTACTGAATGATCGGTTTGTATTCCAATCTCTTCAATTTCCTTCCAGCTTTCCATATATATATATATATATATCCCCATCTGCTATACCACTCAACCTACCCATCTCTCTCCCTCATCTCTCATGACTCACTTCTCTCCGTTCAGAAACTCAGGAAAAAAAAATACACACAACACCCAACTCTTCTCATACACACAAAATACAGAAAGAAAACTCCCTAATCATCTCTACTATCTTCCTCTCTTCAACAAGACCCGAAAATGGAAAATTATAGGATCTGAATTTGTAAACGAGGAGCAGTAAAGTTGATTAAGTGCTTAGTTGAAGTGAATCGTAGCCAAATACCAGGTAAGTTACTGCGTTCACTGGATTTTAACACCTTCGTAAAAATAACATTTTACAATGGATGTGAAATTTGTGTGTATGATTGTGGTTTGAAACTGAATGATTGTTGAACTAACATATTGAGTATATTATGGTTGGATTAATGGTTATATGGTTATTTGATTATAAAAGTGATTAGTCTGAATTATTGTGGAAATTGTTGTGTGAAAATGAAATTATTTAATCACCATGATTTATTAATGCACAATGAATTTGTGTTGAAAGTGTGGATTATGACGAGATTAAGTGATGAATGATAATATCTGTCAAATAATTGAAAAAGGAGAAAACCATGGTGCATGTGAGCCGTATTAGGACACATGAATGAGAAAATATATGCGGGCCGCACTAGGACGCATAAGTTTGAGATACTATGGGCCGCATTAGGACACAGTTAGCCCTAATTCTACTCCGTAGTCTTTTGAACTATTGGGGGTGTGCACACTTAAGGATTTAGTGGCTTGGTTGGATTCCCGACTGCGTGTTGGGGTCCGGGTTATAGCTGCGTGTTGTACCCAAAGAGAAAGTAAAGTTGTTTTGTCCTGGCTGCGCGTTGGGACAAGGAAGATAATTAAATGAAATGGACAACTATATTCTTGAGTTAATAAGAAATCATGGAGTATTCTACCATATTGATAATTTTATTGTTGTGTGTTAATATTATTGAAATAAATTGTGTGTTTGTGGTTATATCGTTAAATGGTTTTCAAAAGAGAAAATATTTTTACAGAGTGTAGTGGTAGCTTACTCAGTTTTTTTGACTTTATCGTGGCCCTTTCTATGGTTGTTTGGATTTCTGCCACATGTACTGATGAAGTCCTTGGGGTTTGGGAAGGCGACTCCACATAGGCTGATTATTTATAGTTGAATTTTATTTTTGGCTTGATAATTCTACATTTGTAAGAAATTATTTTAATAGGCGTTGTATTTACTTTATTAATAATAATAGGTCGTCAGTGAGTTAATTATTTAGGCCTTAGCACTTGTGAGTGTGGCAATAATGCCCCGGGTTTAGGATTTGATTCCGCTGCTTATTAAAATTAAACTTTAACTGGAAAAACAAATTGACCAAATAAAAGGTTAGAAAATCCAGGGTGTTACACATAGACTAGGTGGGCCTGATATGGAAGAATTTAAAATTCACAAACCATATTCATTTTGTAGAGTGTGAGGAGCTTGGCCCCTGCATCTGTAAATATGTGCCATGTGTCTCATTGCGATGTCATTGTAGATACAAGTTCTGGGTTTCTATATATATATATATATATTCAGTTAAATTGAAGCAATGTTTATTTAAAAGAAAAAATACATTGTCCACTTGTGACCTTTAACGAATTTACATTTCCCACCCATGATTTTATAATATTATATGTTCTGTCACCATATTGTCATATTTCTGTCCACCACTGTCATTGACCATTGGCTTTCTTATTTCCCTTATCGTTTCTACCAAATAGGCCTTAGTACGGAAATTAAAAACTAGCCCAAAATCCCACGTGTATGATTCTTCGATATTGTCGTTTCTTCGCTGGTGATTTCATCCTCTCTAGTGTGTTACCTTCTCACAATTCCTGCTCCATCCCTTGCTTGCGTTTTGGCTGTAAGTTTGTCGAATGATTTAGGCTTGACATTTCTTGTGATTTCCTGTGGCACTGCTTATGATTTTACCATTGTTGGTGATGGATTTCGTTATCTCTGGTTTGTGATTTCACTATCGCCATTAATGGTGACAGATTTTGATAGTGCTTGACACTGTTTGTGTACGAGTGTAGCTTACAATTTTATCTTCCCCTAATTAGTGATATCCAGGGTTTGTGATTATTAGAGAATTTAGGTCATCTCTGATGATCTATTCTTCAAGCAGTGCCAACCGCAAGCAATGTCAAGTCAAATCCTTCGACAATCTTACAGCCAAATCACAAGCAAGGAAGAACAAATTGGGAACAAGAATCATAGCATAATCACAAGAAGGTAACATACCAGAGAGACTGAAATGCCAATGAAGAAACGACGATAGTCTAGAAAATAAAAGGGTAAGGAAATCGCCAGCAAAGGAGGGGAAGTTTTAGTTTGGTCAACAAATATAATTTGGTCAACAATAACAGCCAGTGACAGAAATATATATTACTATAAGGTCATGAGTCAGTGTTATATTTGAAAGCTCATGGGATATACTTTTATTAATGAGTTTTTATTTCATCATAATTAATTGTTTGCATTATACACAGTGTACCAAGAACAACATATTGGAGTTCCAAAGGGTATACCAACATTCACCAACTAAAATACCATGAACATTATACACGATGTTGTATTGTTTCAAATAGACAGTACCAAATTATTTTCTAGTTTCAACTATGCAACCAATTAATACCATAACCTCTATGTAATTTTACTTGCTATTGCATGATCTTGTTTCAGTAGATATTCGAAACTACACCAAACAACAAGTGATCAAGAATCAAGCTAACTATTTTCAATAAGCTGTTAATACATTTCTCATTAATGTTATCATATTATTCATATCGTTCAACACAAAGTACCAACTAGCAATCATGCACTAAGCTAACTATCTTAGACCCCGTTCTCTAGTTGCGATTAGAACATTAATCTCAGTTCTTTACTTTTTGTTTGCCACGTGTCAGTTAGTTATTTGTTAAAATTTAACTCAATGCAGATGTGTCAAGTTACAATAGGTTAACTAGGGGTAGATTAATAAAAAAGCTACAAATAGTAGCTTTTGGGAGCCAGCAGTGAACGGCCCCTTAAACGATTTACTTATCTTGGCACTTTAACCTATCATTGGTAGTGAGGATATCCTTTGTGGTACCCTTAAACATCTATACCACAAACCTTTAAAATATCGCTTTAATAGTTTAGTGATTGTGGTATTTTTCTGACTAGGGTATCGTGGGGTGACAAAACAAAACCGTACACCACAAACCCTTAAAGTATTCAGTGGTTTTGATGTTTTTCTATCTAGGATATCATTGGATATTAGGGTAAGTGAATCTTGTTTACTTCACCATTAAGTTTTATAGGTTTGGGGTGTAGAGTTTACAGTCTAACCTTAAGCTCTGAGTCTTTGACACACCTTTAAATATATATATATTCAAGCGTTTAGAAGTCAAATATTCAGCGGGATTAGAGAATGATGATGTTAGTATTTCTGATTAAGAGGATAAAATGAAGACTTAATGGCACAAAAGCGATTCACAGTTCTAGAAATAAAAAAATTATTGTGTTTAAAATTTTTTCGGATTCGTGCATGGTTAAATGGAATTCAAACTTTTTAACCGTAAGAATTGTAGTGAATATATATGAAATGATACAAAAATCCATTAACAATATTAGAGCTGGCCACTGGGCCTTCCAGGCCCAGAACCACATGTGACAGGCTCGGTCAAACACCGGCCCAAGTACCGTTGATTAGGGACAACAGACGAGTAGCCGACCGATACATATATGATAAATCCTAGTTGAATCCACAAATCAGCCGCTTGACTGATAAGAGGATTCATGTATTTCCCTTGTCAAAGTTAACACACTGTATCAAGTTACATACTGGAGAAAGCTCCACCAGAAAAATACTTATTGCACCTTGCCTCGTAACGAATTGGCAGGATGAGATACTATACAGAAAAATTATATAATACAGGGAGATTGCTTTGTGTGGTCTTATTTTCCAATGCCTTTGCATTGTTGGAACAAATTTACTCCATCAACAAGTTTGGTTCTTTAAAATTACTATAAAAAGCTGGCAATGGAGGCAACTACAGAGTGACTAGTGGGGTTTCGAGATCATCAGATGAAATCGGGTTGGCCGGTTGATGTCAGGCAACGGTGCCACATTCGACTGTTTGGGTCTACGGACTTTGGATAAGTTATAACCTCTGGGATTGGAAAATAAGCATAATGGGTATTACATGTCCCCACAGTAATTCCACTAAATCCAGCAAATGCCCCATGAACCTGTACAAACAACTGCGTCAGTGAAAACGTATGGAATGATACAAAGAAGTAAAACTCTAAAGATGCAACTTAATCTGCATACCCTGACACAATGTTAAAGAAGTTCATTTTTTATAATTACATGCGGACTTTAATGTGACACTAATTACTGCCTAAAAAATCCACCGTGATTTTATAGCGAAGCTCCTCCTACAGTAGATCAACTGCTACCATAAACTTACTGGAGTCATCAAAGTGGAGCCTCATACTTACAGCATTTTGGCCCAGTACAGTGCAGAGAATTCCATCTGATGCATTTGCTCGGACCGCGCGAATCATATATGTGGGATCTATATACTTCACATCAGCTGGAACACCAGTCTCCTTAAAATATTTCTTAATCTGGATAGGTCAGAAAAGACAGCAATCAGAAATCAAAGGAAACGAACAAAACTATTTTTCATTGTTTATTCTCTCTTCAGTTGATCGGTTTGTTGTATCACCAGTACAGCTTACTCAATTAGAATCTGATGAACTATACTCACTAGCACACAGAGAAACGATAATAGTGTAGCTCACTTGTAAATTAAAGGGAAACTTGGCAGGGAACCTTACAAACTTAGTGCCATAATTGCTACAGAGGAATAAAGTAAAAGAGTAGAAATCTCCCAAGGGAGCCTATTCGGGCAAGTCCGCCTATCCACGGTGTGGCCAAAGAGGTAAGTATTCAGATGCCATTTCTAGTCTAGACTATTCTCTATTTATACTAAGCTAAAAGAAGAAAATGACATGTAAGAGGGATAAGGCTAACAAACAGCATAACGGTGAAAAAGATAGTGCTCCCACTTCCAGCGAATATCCTAGCCAGCTGGTGTTTCCCTCTTTTTGGTCCCATCATCCCCAAACTGTCCTTAGCCCCTAGGTTCTATCAGAATCATAGAATTTACCAACATTATAGCACCAAGATGAACAAATATATCTTTTATTTACTGAGGCACAGGTAATAAAGCTCCAGTCCAGTAAAATACTCCAGGTCCAGTATTAAAGCTATAATGTCTCATAATGAGTACGTAGTATCAACTGATAGTCTCAATGAAAATCAAACATCAATTTGGCTACCTCTTGTTGAATATGTACTCCGATATCTCCAAGTACGGCGTTTCCTGATGCATCCTTTTGATCAGATTTTGTAAGATGATCCTGTGATATCAGGACTCAAGATATCTGAATTGAATTTCCAACCAAAAAGTTACATCGACACACTGGCATATGTTACGTACCTGCCCAGCTCCCTCCGCTAAGCATACTACAGCTGATCCTTTCGTGTCAAGTAAGTGCTTTAGATGCCTTAAAATGCCATGCGGCCCATGTAAATGAAAAGGAACCTTTGACAAACAAATAACAGTTACTATTCAACTTAAAGATCCACTCACAACTGTGTTATAACAACTGAATAGTACAACTAGATGATACCTCAGGTATCAAACATATGTCAACTTGTCCACTAGAAAGAGCTGCATGCATTGCTATAAACCCACTGCTGCGTCCCATCAATTTAACTACTCCAATCCCATGATAAGCACTATGAGCCTATCATTTATGTAAGACAATAAAAGAAATTCAATAAACATATACTTCAAGCATAATATACACACTGGAACTAGACATATAATGAGCATAGTAATTAAAAGACATGGCATATCAGAAGATTAAAAGCAAATAAAGATAAAAATGAACCAAACCTCAATATAGGCAGAGTTGATAGCTCTTTGGGCTTCCTCAACAGCAGTGTCAAAACCAAAGGTTTTGTCCATTAGCAATATATCATTATCAATGGTTTTCGGCACACCAACAACAGAGACCTTCATCCTCCTTCTACGAACCTGCATATGAGCATATAAAATGCCAGTTTCCAATACAAGTATCAGTCGTGTGTAATGCCTTTATACAAATTCTGAGGTAGCTGGTTCACGGGTTTTGCTTCTGAATGGCCCGTGGCAGGCAAGTTCTGCTAGTTGTGCTAGTTTGTGCTAGTTTTTCTTTACTATTTTTGAGCAGGTGGAAGTATTATTGGGGATGAGTAGTACATTGGTGCTGGTGTAGTAGCTCAGGAGTGCTAGTGCTTAACGATGTGCAAAGGGGGAGGGCTGGGTACTCTTTTTCCTCTTTGGGTTTTCTCCCATCGGGTTTTGCCCAGAGAGGTTTTAATGAGGCCCGTGTGGGCCCTCCCGACTGGCTATTTCAACTTTTGAGTCAGGTTACCTTGCTTGTTTTGATTAAATGAGAAGTGTCTAATTATCAAAAAAAATTAGAAGGACACAGAATCATATACTTTAAGCAATAGAATGCAGGGAAAAACCTCATCGTGTATTGCATTAGCACCAGCATGTGTTCCATTCCCACCCAGGACAAAAAGCATGTTGATTCCTCTTCCCTGAACATCAATTGTACATTAAGATATACGTCACAGAATCAAGCATTCAGCAGAAGCTCAGATCAAGGACACATTCGGCAAATAATATTGGATTGTAGATGTCAAAAGGTAACAATACCTCCATGCTGTCAACAATATCATTGGTAGAGGGGCTTCCACGTGAAACTCCTAGCAAACTGCCTCCAGAGAGGTGAATGTTTTGGACCACCTTCCGGGTTAGCTGTTCAACATCAATATGTATATTATGCGTCTAAAAACATAGATACACAAATCTTCAGAATTTCAAATGCCCATGAACGGATAACAGGAATAAGTATAGGAAAAAACGATTCCACATAGAGCTGAGTCAATACACACATAATGAATAGACTTACTGGCATTTCTTTTAAACCCGGATCAGCAAATCCACGGTAGCCAAAAGGAATGCCTACAATATTTTTCACCCCGTATATCTCAAGTGTTATAACTATCTGCAGTCAAGTTGAAAGTCAAAGATATCAGAAAATACATGAGCTAGGAATAGAAATGTAGTTTGCAACAGAATAGGACGAGGCCGTCTATATTTTATCCTCCCTATTAGGTCACAGTATGGTACATCCAAAGAGTGTTGTGCAAATAAGACACGTTCTTCCAGAAAATATCTCAAGTGTTATAATTTTCTGCATTCATGTTAAGAGTCACATATACTAGAACATACATGAACCAGGAATAGAACTGTGAATGTAGGTTATAACATGAAGGGACAATTTGGCCGTCTATATTTTATCATCCCTATTGGTCACCCTATGGTACATCCAAAGTGTTGCAAATAACACACATTCTTCCAGAAAATACTCTAGAGATACAAGGCATCAGAAATTTGTTGAGGAAAGCAGGTAATTTTAGCTCAATAAACTCTAACAAAACACAATAGAGATATCAGTTAGTATCCAGGAGAATTTTCAAAACTGATCGTAAATAGTTCATGTAAATGCAAGAAAAAGGTATCGCATGAATCTTTGGAGTAAATTTTGACACCTACATGTCGGATGACATCATTTAGACCTGGACACAAACCACCACATGTAACAATTGCAGCATTTACTTCTTCGGGTTTAAAATATATCATTTCACGAGGACCAGCACGATGAATCCTGAAAATGTTCCAGCCAAACAATCACAAAGTCAGCTGGTTAAAATTGTAGGTGGACCAAAAGAATCCACATGTTCGACTATATGAAAAACCTTTTAGAGGGAGTAGATTTGAAAGAAAAGGGGAAAATACCAAAGGAGAAGAAGGAACATTTCCAAGGGGAGGATAAAGTTACACTCTAGTAGGGGGACCAAAAGACCATATGCTCCACAATATTGCTAAACCTTATAAAGGAACTAGAGTCAGAAGAAAAGGGGCAAATACCAACGCAGAAGATGCAACATTCCCAATGGGAGGATATAAAGTTACACTTTAGTAAGTGGACCAAAAGAAACCATATGTTCCACAAAGCTAAGCCTTTTAGAAGAACAAGAGTCAGATGTCTAGGGACAAATACCGAAGGAGAAGATGCAACATTCCCAAGGGGGGGATATATTTGGGCTCCTATAAACATGAAAGTTTGCACAAACTTGCAAGTTACTTTTATGAAGCAAACTTTCCTATATGATACAGTTACCTAATCAAAAGCTGAGCAACATTATTACCATTGCTCCACCCAGGTACAATTAGGATCAATGCATTCAGCACCGGCAGATGTTGAGGAGGAATAGTGTATGACCTGCAATGTTTCAAACAATTATTCACAGTTCTGATCCTGCAATACTGAAAAGAGCCTTAACAGCAAAATTATGGAGGTTCTTTCAATCATAAGCTGGTGGGGTGAAAGAAACCGTACAGGGGAAGGAATATATCAGAAACTAGTTGTATGTTTCATGCTGTACCTTCAAAAGAACTCTATCGTTATTGTTGATGTACCCATGCCACTTTGCATCTGAAGGATATCCATCGGCAAAATCTTTACTTACTGGTGTCCTAGACCAAGTACATGTCATCTCAAGTTTAATTCAATGGAATCAGAAACACGAGAAGAGTGTTGCTAGAACCAAAAGTAATAATTAGTGCATAACAGCATGATACGGCATAAGTGGGACATTCTACAACTTCCAAGAAGGGCATACGTGTCCGGCGTAGCATTTGCAGCTGAGTTTGGCTATGGTCCCACATTTCTACTTTGCTCAATTCTGGCGGCTAGTGTAACAGTTGATTAAGCAGGTGACATCAAACGTTTGATTAAACAACTGACATCAAATGTACCAATAGGTCATTCCTCGTTTTTCAGGATTTGTAATTCTTTACCTTAATTGGGATTGTACTCCTTTGGCTTATATGCCACTCTTATACAACAAATCTTTAGAGGAAAATTATACAGAACAGAGTATCACGGAACTTCACCCTCCCAACTATAAACATTTGTATTACAAGCAAACTGAACGTGTACGGAAGAACAGGACACTTTACTTGCGGTACATCAAAACTAAATGACCGGAAAAGTCAATTCGATCTCTTTCTAAAAGGAGGAATGTCAACTGAACCAATGCCACAAGCTTTCTTTTGCCAACACATCACTTCCCGCGGACGAATAAATTCTCTAAACTAACAAGGTTGGTTACACAATAATTATTCATCGGCAAACGATCAACCTCCCAAATATTATTCGAACAGAAAACCAAGGAAACAGTACCGACTTTTATTCTTAACTTCAATTAAAACATTAAATTGATATAAAAAAAAAAATCAATGTGGCCAGAGGGAACGCGAGTTACCGGCTCTTGAGGCAGAACGTGGAAGGGATGGGGTGGAGATCCTTGAAAACGTCAGTAAGGTGAGGAAGGTTGAACCGCTTCTCGAAATCCTCCTGAAACTTCACCTTCCAGTCAGGATCGGAGTAGTCGATCCCCAGCGGAGCCCGATCAGTCGGGGGAACCACACGACAAATCTTACTACCCCGCAAAGTCTTCGAGTTTGAAGGACACCGAGTGTTTACAAACGTAGTGACGCGACCTCCGCCAGGGATTTGGGTCGATAATTTCGGCGGAGCGGCCATACTCGACCTGATCGTCGGCGATAGCAACTCCATTAGGCGGATGATGATCTCCTCGGGAAAGCGTGCGCGGACAGGAGTGCTAGCACGTGACAAGAGATAAAAAGCAGGTGAGTGAAAAGAGAAAGGAAACAGCGAGAGAGGGAACGGAAGGTTGGAGGGAAACAGAGAGTATGAAGGGGGGAGGTTAGGATATGAGAAAGAGCAGGTGAGCTTTTTCAGTTTTTCCCCTGTAAACTTGGATTCAAAGGGCGGAGGAGGACGACATGTGCCTATTTTTTTGCTTTTCATGAGACTTGCCTCCTTTTTAGTCAATACTGAAAACGAAGGGGACGTCATATGCACGCGACATACGAGGGGTGTTTTTTATTGGGAAATTTCATGAAATGCCACTATATTTTTGTCTAATTCATGAAATGCCACTAAAAAAAAGAAAGTCACGAAATGTCATTATATTTTCTGAAAAGTTCATGAAATGTCCCTCCGCCCTAACAGACGTTAACTTTTCGTTAAATGTCAGATTTTTTTGTAAAATGACCTTTTTACCCCTAAAAATTTATGCCACTATTCAACGGCTACTTTTGGGTTCCAACGGTCACTTTTCTGAAAATTTTACGAAGTACATGAAATGCCACTACCACTTTTATGAAAGTACATGAAATGTCACTACTACTTTTACGAAGTACATGAAATGCCACTACAGATTTTACGAAGTACATGAAATACCCCTGTAACAAAAAAACGGCTATTATTCTGTTTCTAACGGCTAGTTCTTCATTAGACTCATCGTATCTTGGCATCAAAGGTTTTATAAAAAAAGAGGAAACTACAATTAACATGGCTTAAACCCTTATAACAGCGAAAATCACGATCTAATATCATCACGCAATATAATAAACAAAGTTCAGCAATCTACAGTTTTTTACATACAGTTTTTCGTAGTGAAACTTCAGGCAATCTTGGTTGATCCGGAAAACCTGGTTCAACAACAAAAAGGTAGCTACTTGTGTTGTGAGAGATTGATTAGAGAGAAGAAAGGTAGATTGAAGGAGTACTCACCAGAATAGGTCTGGAATCGTCATCATGTCCGGTAACATAGGCTACTCCATCAGCTAACGCAGCCAAGAACTCATCCGCTATCAGATAATCTTCTCCAACAACAGAAAGGAGTAAACGAAAACCGAAACAGTTGATTAATCCACATTAAGGGACGAATCCAGATCTTAGCAGAGAAAAAGAATAACTTATGTTGGAATTATGTATTGTATCTACTAGTTTAGTTTAGAATAGTCTATTGCTTACCGGTGCCAGTAGCTTCTCTCCAACAGAGGCAAGCTCTGAGATGTCTGGCTGCCTTCTTCTCACTGTCTCCCTTCACCTTCAGAAACCTCTCCACGCAAGCAGTATTACAAAACTTCTCCTGCAAGCACCACAAACAGAGATAGCACCATCGTGTTAAGTCAGTATCGCAGAAATGAACAAAAAGAAGAAATAAGAATCAGAGAAGTGAGAGTAGTATATATGTGTACTTGTTTCGGAGTGAGAGGAGATTGATTTCGAAGGAGGGAAAGAACCGACTCGATCTTCTCTCGGCTCTCTCGCTGTTGATGATCTTTCTTCCCCATTTGATCACGCTTAGACGTACAACCGGGATCTTTCCTCTCGCTCAACAAAGAATGATCTCATAGATGGAGAGAGAGAGAAAGAATTTGGAATAAAAGACTCTGTGGAGAGGTCGAGGGGGACAGATATGTTTACCGGTAGTAACCCAGTTGCCTTCGTTTGCATTAAAGCAATGTTAATTGTAGTTTCCTCTTTTTTTATAAAACCTTTGATGCCAAGATACGATGAGTCTAATGAAGAACTAGCCATTAGAAACAGAATAATAGTCGTTTTTTTGTTACAGGGGTATTTCATGTACTTCGTAAAATCTGTAATGGCATTTTATGTACTTCGTAAAAGTAGTAGCGGCATTTCATGCACTTTCATAAAAGTGGTAGTGGCATTTCATGTACTTCGTAAAATTTTCAGAAAAGTGACCGTTGGAACCCAAAAGTAGCCGTTGAACAGTGACATAAATTTTTAGGGGTAAAAAGGTCATTTTACAAAAAACATCTGACATTTAACGGAAAGTTAACGTCTGTTAGGGCGGAGGGGCATTTTATGAACTTTTCGGAAAATATAATGGCATTTCGTGACTTTCTTTTTTTTAGTGGCATTTCATGAATTAGGCAAAAATATAGTGGCATTTCATGAAATTTCCCTTTTTTATTTCATGGTTGTAACTAGGGGTGGTAATTTTTACCCAACCCGATAATCTGATCCATACCCAACCCGAAAATAGTGAGTTTAGGTAACGATTATTGACCTATTTAATTATTGGGTCGGGTATGGGTTGCCTATTAAATTTTTGGGTTGGGTATGGGTTCAAAGTCCTAACTCATAGTCAACCCGACCCGTTTATTTTATTTTATTAAAAATAATAAATAAATAATTAGATAAAAATATAAATATATTACTAAGTGCTAACCTACTATTAGTATAATACAGATTATGTAGTATTTTTTTATGAGAGGTTTTTATTTGATAATACTATTTTTGTATTTCTTTATAAAGCAAAAACGAGAGTATTCGTTATGTGGAATGTCAAAAGACAGTGTGCTGCTCTCTCCTCCACAGCTCCCACTGTGGTCTATCTCTGTACTCTGAAGATTTTTGTCTATGTTTTGATTCTATATTCTGAAGGAGAAAATACAGTTATTTGGCCCAGGCGCGTACACATCACCTTCTTCTGTTAAGTGCTACTGAGCACGACATGTATGTGGAAAAAGAAAAAAGACGGAGGACAATGAAAACTCTGGAATATCTACCATATTGAATGTATGATTTCATTCATTTTAACTCAGTTTGAGCAATCATATAAAAATTTAATTCCAGGTCTTTTAAATTTGCATAGCCTAATTATGTTGGGTTAAACGGGTCGGGTATGGTTTAATCATTTTATATGGGTGGGTATGGGTTGATAATTTGTAACTCATTATTATTGGGTCGGGTATGGGTCAATACAATTTTATCGGGTCTGGTATGGTGAGCTTCAACCCGACCCATTAACCCGACTGCCACCCTATTGTAACTTGTTATCTCTCGGTATCTTAGGCCCCTTCGTTCATGATATTAATGTGACTTTATTAATTTCTTAAAGGTAGGAGTTGACATGTGCGCGATCCGTGTGCGCAAAAGTCCAACATTCGCGAGAGAATGAGATCGAAAAAGCTTCCAACACCTGCGTTTCAAATAATACGCGTGATTTGTAAAATCTGGAAGCAGCAACACATTACACAATTGCCCCTGTTTTTTTTTTTTTCGGTTCCGTACTATCGCATTCAAGGCCAAACTTCATTGAAGGGTTGAAACGACTGAATCGGCTTCATTGAAGCTTCGTTGCTGAAGGCCATCCCCCTCTCCAGTGTCTAGCGAAGTGCTCCCAGCGTGGAAACCCCTGCCTCCTTCATTGAACCCCTGACCTGCGAAGTGTAACAGACGGGAATTTCAAGCCAGATCCACCCACATAATGTGTATTAATTTCAATAACCATTCGTACCTGATAGGAGATGGTTACTCATTCGTTTGCTTATAAAGGAGTGGACGTAGAGTGTGTACCCCTCACTGGCACCCAGGTAATTTCACCTTGTCTTATTTTCTTGTTCTGTCGTTCCCCTATTTTTCTGTCGTTTAAAGTTGTTGTTCTTTGATTGTGCAGCATCATTTGCAAGCTGCAACCTTCAGTTGACGACCTGTTAAAATACTGAGCAATATCAACAGTAGCAGGTATTTTCCAGCTTCTTTCGTCATTTGCAATCACATTTTTTGTCAGCACATGTTATTGTTGTTTGCTATTTACATTTACGTGGCTGCTTTGTGTATACAACAAGCATTAGTAGTCAATTTGCTGTATTAGGTTTGTTACTGCATCATGAAATGTGTGTTTTCTTTGTTCAAACCATGTGTTGGTGTTTTATTTGTTGTTCTGATAAGACAATATAGTTAGAATGGTGAGAGGAAATGATAGGACAAGGGGAGGAAGAAGAATGACACTGATAGGGGAATCCAAATGCCCGAAGCATGAATGGACTAACAATAATGTGAGAATGCTCATCAGTTACTGCTAGCGCAACTTCAGTTAGGAGGGCGGTTAGTTTGGTTGGGTTCCGGCCCCATGGGGTAACATTACAGAGAATAATTTAATAGCAGGAGGGATGGGTTAGTGAGGTTGACAAGGCCCAGCTGAAAATAAAGTGACACATTAAAGGGAGGATGGAGAAAGGGATGGATCTCACTCATAACAGACATTGGTTGGGATAAGCAACAACTGCTGCACTTACCCACCAGAGTGGGTGGCAAGGAAAGCACAAGTAAGTTTTTTTACACTTTTAAATATACTTTAAACATTAACCTCACCTCGTACGCTAATATCATGTTTATGATCCATAGGAAATAGGGCCATGCTAAGCTATATTCCATGGCCTGATACCTAGTTGATCAAATGGAACTCATTTGGGGACAGTCTATGCAAACGGACGGTGACTGATGGACACTCCTGGAGGGACTGCACCAGTGGAGTATGAGAAGTTAGATGATGATGACAAGCCATATGACTGCACAGACAGCAAGCATGATGTGTACATGGACTTCTCAGTTGAGGGACAAAAGGATTCCTCTGTTGACATGTTAGGAGGGCATGACAATAACACAACCAGAAATGTTGACTCCTTCAGAAACAGGGTAAGTGCCCCATTCCCTGGGGGTGATGGTCAGTCAAATGCTCCTTTTTTTGATCTCATTGGTGCAGCTACATATGGAGCTACCCTCACAACAGCCGCCTTCCAAGGATCCTAGTTTGCAGGCATCGTTACTGGTTCTTCAGGTGGCCCTGGAGTTTTTCTACCGTCTGCACAATAACTGAACAGCAGTGGTACTGCCACCAACCCTCAGAACTGGGATGAATTGATGATGACAACAGCTGGTGTTGTCCCTCATGGTGGTAAAAGGAAACAACAGTCTGAAGTTACTGAGGTAAAGAAGAAATCAAAGGGGAGCAGAGGTAAAAGTTCAGTGCTTGTGGAAGAGCTGAAAGGATTGCAAACTGGTGTTAATGAAACTGTATCACGTGTTGATGACATGATCAGGAGTGTTGATGCTATGAAAGGACCTGGATTCAATGCTGTTATATCAGTCCAGGAAGCAGCTAGTATTATTCGTGCAATACCCAGTATAAGCAAGAGTGAGTTAACCTATGTTTCGATGTTGGCTGATAGAAGCCACAGGTCTGTTCTAATGACTTTTGTTGATGAAGAAGAGATTGCTTATTGGGTGCGCCACATTTATAGGCGTGATTATGGTGATCAGTAGGGTAGGAGATGTGTGTGGGTAACATAGTTTTTTGGGCACTGATGTGCTATGTTACGTATTATGTTTATGTCTGAAGCATGACATATGTGCTTTACTTAATTAGCGGCAGTAGGTTAGCAACACTGGTACATTTTGATCTTTTGGTATTGCTGGTGCTTGCTCTTTTGTGTCTACCTTATGTCAAGTAGTACACTAGTTGTAGTCTGTTATGGTAGTTAGTTGTTGTTTAATAGTATGATGAAGTGTGTTTGGTTATGGGTTAAGGGTGTCAATGTTAGTTTAGGTGCGTTGATGGAAACTTTTGTATGGCACCAGAAGTGAAGTTATTAATATGAACCCTTCAGTATGTTGTATTGTGTATTGTACTCACTGGGTCCCTTTCATTAGGATGGAACACAATCACAACAGTAACAGAATCATCGCTCTAGTGCCAAAGAGGTTGAGAGAAAATAGAAAAGATCTTATTAAGTTTATGCTACTCCAAGCAGTGGATAATTATCAGACACAATTCATCCGTGTACTAGCACGTCACAAGATGGCACATATGCGGCGTTTTGATCAGCAACAAAAGGGGAAGAAGAACTGCATGAGTGTGACTTCTGTAACAGGAATGGTTTCATAGACAAGATATTTTTAATGTTTATTGAAACAAAGATGGCTTGGAATTTGTCGCTAGTAAATCATGTGGAAGACGTGATCATTGGCAGTAAGAAGCCAAACTATGACCTAATCCTGTCACGGGAAGGGAAGTTAACTGAATCAATGGCGGTCGACAAGATCAGGCGTATAAAGGCATTCACTGAAGAGGAATTAAAGTTCACAATCTGCATGATACAAGACTACGATTACTGAGACTTGTTTGAAGCTATACCTGATGAATTGTAGTCTGATAACTAGAGGTAGTATGTTAGGTAATCATATCTTTTTACATGTCATGTAATGATACAATCCTACTGCAGCAATCTTTTTTTAAATATGGTTACATTATGTCCTTATCGAGTTGTTGTTTTTATATATTGTAGAATATAGTCAGATTGTCTGCACACCAATTAAGGAGGGTAATGCAGATAATTGGTGAAGATCCCGAAATGATGAGAAAACTATGTCATGCAATTTGCATTGACATACAGATTGAGAGACATGTTGTTAAGTTAATTCAGGAAATAGCTGCACGGTTGAATGTTCATGTTAAATGTCCTATGCATACATCAACGCTTAGTGGCACAAACTGGATAAATGAACTACTGAATGGTCACAAAGTTATATGTTTCAACGCCCTTCGAATGAACCAAGATACATTTTTAATGTTATGTCACATGTTGGAGTATAAGTATTTCATTAACAATCGTGCATACATATCAGTTGCAATAGAGTAGCATGGTTTTTGAGGACTCTTAGCCATCGGTGTGCAAACCGAGACACGATGGAAAGGTTCCAGCATTCTGGTTCGTCAGTCTCAGATCACTTTGGCGACATACTTCAAGATGAAGGCAGACTTGGTAAGGATTTGGTAAGGCCACGAGATCCGTTGTTTCGTTCAACACCACCTCAAATATTAAACAGTACAAAATACCATCCATACTTCGAGGTACAAGGACCAAAATGTTATTACAACTCATACTTCCTTGCATTGTTTTTTTTAATGCAACTATAACATGTTGTGTATGTTATCATAGAATTGCATTGGCGCACTTGATGGATGTCATGTAGAACTTACGGTGCCCGAGAAAGAAAGAATGAGATTCATCAACATAAAGAGGGTCACAAGTACTAATGTTCTTGATATTTGTGATTTTGATTTGCTATTTATATTTGTCTGTGCCGGTTGGGAAGGCTCAGCCCATGACAGTAGAGTCTATTTCAGTTGTGTAAATGAACCTGGACAGAAGTTCCCAAAGCCACCTGCAGGTACTATTGCATTGCAATTTAAGTGAACCCTATCTGTTTTTGCATTTGTTGTTATTGTTCAAAATGGTTTTAACATTTTTGTTATGAAATAGGTAAGTACTACCTTGGAGATAAAGGTTACCCAGATAGAGAAGGTTTGATGACACCACACACACACAAGTAAGATATCATCAAGCAGAGTTTAGGGCAGAAAACCCTAGAGATGGTAAAGAGCTGTTCAACAAATGTCACTCTTCGTTAAGATCTGTAATAGAGAGAAGTTTTGGAGTATTGAAGTCTTGGTGGAAAATAATTTTGAAAGTCCCAAGCTATCCATTGCTGAAGCAAATCCAAATTGTCAATGCATGCTTTGCCCTTCACAACTTCATCAGAATGAGCAAGTATGGAGACCCTTGCTTTCAAATAATCGATGTTGCACCTTATTTTGTCCCTGAACAAGAAGATGATGATTGTGCAGACACTTATTGTAACACGCCTACTACGCACAACACATTACTTGGAATCGCAGCGGAAAATAAACAACTAAACGGTAACTAAACGATTGGTGCTACAATGCCGTCAACCACCCACGTGGCTAACAAGGCTGAATAAATACATTTGTACCGGTCTGATGATCAGACTCCCGAGCATAGAACTAACAACCATATATATACATCAACATAATACCGAGTGTTTACAAATCCTTCACCGTATACCATCACTGTAATCCTCATAAACAAG